>JAMKCH010001032.1:0-66241 GCA_023653785.1 Ophioderma brevispina | reverse complement strand
TTACCGAGTGGTTCATCACAACTCAACACGATGCATCCATGCGTCCGGCGTATTTTTATCCCGCGCGGGCGGCTTTAGCGCGCCCGAGCGGGATAAAAATACGCTGACGCATCGGATGCAATAGTTGTTGTTTGTGCATGAGCCACTCTGTAACATGTTGAATCCCTTTCAAACAACGAACATTGTCAAATGCAAAGCTTATTAATATCGTGTATAAAGGAACATATTATTTCTTCACAAAACACCAAAAAGGTTCCCATTTCGACAAAAGCTTTCCTAGACTAATATTTTTACAAAACTCTAAAGCGACATAGTTTTGGTTTGTTTGTTGCTTTGCAGTTTGGTGTGCACCTGGTGTACTTGCGGGTACTTCAAGTTCTAAACGTGACGAACAGTGCTTTGACTTAAGCGTACCGCGTAATCGCACTTCCGTGAATACTGCGCCGGGCATGACGCGCCTAATTTTACATATCAAATGTCGGTTGATAACGAATCAACAGCGGTACGCTCCTGTACAAAAAGGGATACGGTGAGTTGTTGAATAATGGATATAAAGCACAAACATAATCAGAATAGTTCCTCTTTGAATGATGGAAAAAAAATGTGGTCCTGGAACACAGGTTTCGGACGGAATGAGTCCTTGCCGCTTTAAATGCTGTAACTTCTTGTGTACAGCACAAATCAGCTCCTGCCTTTTGCCATCTTCGTACAAACGTAATTTCAAATAGCTAACTAACACAATATCAAACATCTGCAAGTTCCTAAATGTACTTTTCACATTGAAGGCTTGTATTGAATGCAGGAGATAGGAGAGGGAGAGATCTGAATAAAATGTCCCTCTTCATTTTCAAACAAATAAAAGTTATTACACAAAATTAAATTTGAACCAAAAGCTGGTATGATCCGGCTGTTAACAGTTAAACAAGGAGTACCACGGCGATAGCTAAATTCCTTCTTCTTAATTGAGACTAGTACCAGTGGCGATCCAGATCGGCAGAGCAGGTCCTTCAAGAGAGCAAGAGTTAAAACTATGTGTTTAGCGAAATCAGACTTATTCATTCTCAAAGTCTTTATTCAGTGACTAATAGTGTATCCAATGGTTATCCTTTAATTGCTAGGTAACTATACATTTTCACTATTAAACCATATTGGTTGAACACATTTTTTTTAATGCTGCTTTCAATCTCCACTGAGGAACTGTTGCCCTGTGTGTGTATCATGGTATATAAGTAGGTAATATTGGTATACACCAATCAAACTGCTCAGGGACACATTACATTGTGTCAATTACGCCAACACAATTACTTAACAACAACAACAAAATTTTTGTTAATTAATAAATAAAACATGCTCGTATAGTTTCAGACAAACTCAACATTTAGATTTTTGAAGAGAAACCAGAGATGATCAATCTGTTACTTACTTCAGAACTTCTAATCAAAGATCCAACGCATACCTACCACGTCTACATTATTTGACCGTACACCCAATTCTAATTCTACATTCTACCACTACTGGTGATGAGCCAAATGAATTTAATATAGCAAAACACTAAAAGGTGGTTTAATCAAAATGACACCATCATTCAATAGAAATTAAAATTAGGTTGACACAATTAGCAGCACTTCTGCAATGACAGCAAATGCACAGAATGCCGACTTTATTCAGTCCGGGGAGACTATCAACGACCACCATACAATCATGCCCACACAAGATATCCACTCTACACTGCTTCCTCGAGTCATATTTCCCCTCAGATTCATCATCTACCTTGATCACAGTCACCTCATCTTCTTCATATTCAGTCATCATAGTCCTAATCATGTTCCTCTTCTTTGCTTTTAATTGACTTCTTGTCATCTTCCTTTTTACCTGGACTTGTAATTATCACATCTTCTTGCTCTATCACTGATCTCCGGGACAGCTCTGCTCATGACTGACTGTCTAGAATTCCTGCTTCCTATTGATGTAATTTTCTCCCACCCTTTGATTGGTCTTCTTTTCATCTCTACTTGCAAATTACCTCTTGAATCCCTACTTTTAATTGAAGCTGTATCAACCTCTGTCTTGCATCATCACTGATTCTTGATTCGCCTATGTGTAATTGACTTCTTAGAATCTCTGCTCTTGATAGATCTGTGTCGTCCTCCACCTTGGTTACCTCTTTGAAGCTCTACTAGATATTGACCTACCTCTTGTCTGGACTTGCTATCGTCCTCCACTTTGAAGACTTCTTTTCCCTGGTACTTTGAATTGACCTTGTGTCATCGCCCACTTCTATTTACCGTCAAATCTGCCTCTTTTCGTTAACTTTTTATCATCTCTAGCTTTCAGTGCCCTCATAGAATCTTGGCTTTCGAATGGACCTCTTATCATCTCTGCTTTTGAAAGATTTCTCATGTGGTTTCTTGATATTTTTTTTCCATCTTGTGATCATTTTCAGTTTTGCCTTCACCCTGAATCTTCATCACATCTGGTGTTCTCCAGCTTTAGTACCACTTTTAAATACAGCCATTCTCTTTTTTCGTCAACTTCTACACCTTCAGGAATACTTTCTTATCATCATTGCATCTTATTCTTATATTTAAGCTTCTGCAAGGTGTGTTTCAACATTCATTCTTTCTTCACCATCACTTCTGTTTGGCTGGCCATGTAGTTTCTATAAATATCACCCTCTTCCCTAGTGTATCTAACTCCTATTTTTGGAATTTGTTATCAATCATTGTATTGAAGAAAAGCTTGGCAACTGTGATCAACATAGCTGAGATTAATACATACACTGGTAAGAACAAATGTTTACCTTTCAACCAATTTAATTTAAAACAAAGCAATGTCACTTCCTACATAATGTATGATAAAGATAATCATTCTCTGTAGAGGTTTCAGGGTCCGCGGGCATCCGGGTTCACCAGTCACTCTTTTTCATAAATTAGAGAGACAAAAGAGATCCTCTTGTTATATTACACCTTAGGGTCAAGTTTGAAAAAAAAGCCAATTTCCGCAGTTTCCCAGATAGACTACAGTACAAGTGGTCAAAAATACATTGTTCATTTGTGGATATCAAAAAGCGCCCCTTGCTACCAGGGCAACAACAATCTCCATTCCAACTGCTGCGAAAGGCACAACCTTAAAAAGATTTTGGTATACTTTACAACAAGGCTGTATAAGTGCCATTATATGCAAGCACATTGGCTAAAAAAAATGATGGCCACAGTTGAACAAGATCAATAGCACCTCCTCTTAGACATTGGCTAATTCCCTTGATGTCAATGGAATGAATTTGTACTACTTTGCTCTCATTAGAAACAGGTCCTGTAACCTGAAATTGCTGCTCCAAAATTTTTTGAAGAAGACAATATTTATACTTAACACTATGTGAAATCATAGCATGTGCTATCACTAACATGTCGGCTACAGGTTAATCAAATTGCATGATTGCTAATTAAATAAACGGTAAAAACTGGCACTGCCATCTAGAAATACAAGCATTTTACCAACTGGTAAATCTCGACTTACCTTTGTTCTGTGATATATTCTAGTTAAAGATGAAAAAGAAGTGTCAACTTGTTGAATGGCTTATACTAGTTAGCTCACTGACCAAAGATAACACTTCCATCATATATACCCCTGAGAGCCAAAACTGCTTCACTCAGCTAATTTCAGCAATTACGAAATGAGGTATTAATCACCCTGATGTTGAAAATAATCTCGAAGCCATGAACAACCAACAACATGTTTGTGTCCTCAGGCAAGATTCTTAGTCTCAATGCGTTATTGGCTGACATTGAATTGACAAGTGATTAGATCACTCACACATAGGCATGTTGTCTTCAATGTTCAGGACATGTGCTTTGACACAAAGGCATTCATTGATGGTCTACCAGGCATCTGTGAAACATACAAACCTGCTACCTTACAGCTGCTCATGAAAGACGTACTCCCAGAGCATAATAGAGAAGTCATATAGCCATATCATTATTTTATAGCTGAGTACATTTTTAAGATTGAAGGTGTAATTAATTGACATGGGCAGCTATCGAGAACGCACTAAGTGACAAAATACTACAAACAGTTGCCACTTAGGGACTCCCACCTGCTTCATTTTTACCCTGCTCTCGTTTTCCCTTCTCCATCTGGATGTACGAGAGACAAAATTCTTTGTCATAGTAATTAGTAATGTTAATTGGCAGGTTCATAAATGGATTTGGATTATTTTAAAAAAAACAAAATAAGAGCAAAAGAATTGCTTATTGCTCAACATTGGTTATTTGGTCATTCCTAAGAAAGCACTTTTGATGTTGGTTTAAGGCACATTTCATTTTATCAGCAATCTAAATTCATTTTTGGCCATATTTGTTACAAACTATCACATTTTTTTTAAAGAGCCAGAACTCAGAATTACACTTTGGACAATGTTTACACAGTATCTCTCACCTGCTTGAGCTTCATCTTCCTGGTCTTGTTCTGTTCCTTAACAGGGGGTGTAAAAGACAAGGAAAATCATTGAAGCATCAACTACATTTGTACACACAAATTAACAATTCTCCTTAATTACAAACACATATTGGACAAACCAACTTTATGATATTCTATAACCTTTGTTTTACAGGATTGTGTTTTCCAACCAAACAGCCAAATCGTTGGACTGAAACATAACTAATACATCTTGTTAATGTACTAGTTGGTTAGGAGGGATCAACTCTCAAAGAAGACTAGAATCTGGCACAATGTTTTTACATACGATTGAACATCTCATATGTGGACTATCCTCAACAACTTAGTTATAGGGCTTAATCTTACCTGACATAGTTGGAGCATCAGCGCCTTGCCAGGTCCCCCAACATTGACTGATTGGGGTGGGGACGATAATGGTAAGGGGGAAGTCCTTGATTTCTAATGAAAATGCACTTTTCCCATTCTGATCTCAGTGTGAGCATTGGACTGTTCAATATATTGTATCAATTATGGCACTATTACTTTTTTTACGTAATTGTGTTCAATTTTATGCCATTTTCATTGCTGGATCACAACTTTAAAAGGTATTTTAATGGATCTCTAGGAGAATGGGCAATAGAGGGTTTGCTATTGTTCGCTATATATAAGATTTTTGCCATGGATTTTCTGATATTTACACAGGTGACAGCTCTACTTGCATGCATCCCTACTCTCTCTGTGGTCAAATGTTCAACAAATAAAAAAATGCCAAGCATTTTAAGAAATTACGCAACACAATTAACTTCTCCCTGTTATAGTAAAAATTAGCAAAAACCAGAAGTCACATGCATATGTGCAAACGTGCTTCAGGTTAGAGTGAACAAACAAAACCAATACTGTAACTGCAATGTGTGAAAAACTCAAAACTGCAGAATTTAAACTAAAACAACACTCATATCAAGCGATTGAACGGTTCAATCAGTTGAATTCCAGGAACTTGGTTTTGAGGCATGCTAGTGTGATTGCACTCAGAGCTCTCCTGAAATACCTTTATGGGGGTGATTTATGTGCATGCCCCAGTTTCCAATCTCATTGGGGCAGTAGTAAAAAAAAAAACCTCAGCACACCTTACCACCCGGAAGAGCTATTTACAACTGGAAATTGATGTTGTTTTTAGTTAAATCAAGAGATTGAAGTCACTTTTAATGTACATGTCCTGAACATAATAGAACACACGGCAGAACCGACTGGAACCTGGGGGAAGTAGGCACTGGTTCAAAAGATGAATACCTTTTGTATTTCCTTCCAATTTGTTGAACTGACTGCTAAAATTTGGACCAAACATGTAATCTTGGCTATTTCCTCATGCAAAATGTTTAAGCTGACCACCGGGACTACAAAAATTTTGTTCACCTGGCTTGATTGCATATGGAACACATCTAAAAATAAGGTGAAGCAAAATATGTTATTAGTACATTGCTCAACAGAGATTCATGGATCCATAGATTGTGTCAATAGTAAGTGATCCCTACAGATTTAAGCACTCAAAGATTTCTTATCTTAATTGTAGTTGGCTACAGAAATGTCCTAAAATTGAAAAAAGGACTTTTGATTTGCTATATTCAATATAAAATAGAGGCAAATTCAAGAATTTTAACTCCAATACAAAACTAGAAATTCAAAAATTTTTTAAAATTTTCGGTTTTTTTGTTTTTTAAAATTATTGCATATCAATTAAGGTTAAGTGGACGGACCTGTGTACACAGGAACTAGTGCCCAGACTCCACCATATAAGGTTTGCTGTAGGGGGATTGTTAAACCTCTCTACGCGGTCTGTACCTTCCCAACTTGAATATGCCGGTACCCATTTATACACCTGGGTAGGGAGCAGTAATTGATAAAGCGTCCCTTACTCAAGGGCGAATCACATTGGCCTCAGTGGGCTCGAACCACAACCTTTGGGGTCCGGGTCGGGTGCTTATCCACTGACCACATGTGCCCGCATGGGGAATATCTGCGACGAAAACTTGACCTCAGTGCAACAGACGACAATTTTTTTGGACACCTGGTAAATGAATCTCTCTTTCCACCTTAAGGGAAACTATTACAGACTAGAGTTACTGTACTTTGGACATTATCAACTGAATATAAAATTTGAGTTGCTGCAAAGTTCTGGCAGGTTGACTGCAGCTACCCCTACTTGTTTCACTAAAATATTAGCTATTTAGAGGTCTTGGATTTATTCAAAAGAGGCAAGTCCTTTCATTTCATAGTGCTGTGTCGTAGGTTTAAAAGAAACTGTGTAAGATCACACTGCTTCAACAAGAATAAGTGAGGAAGCCTTTTTCACAGAAAGACATAGTTTGCCTGTGTGTGTAACTAATTAGTTGGATGAAAATATGTGATGAGAACATTTCACTTTTGAAGAAGATATTGATTGTGATGTGAATAATTTTCTTTAAGTAGTGAAATTTTTCACGGCAAAATTGCTCTTTCCTCTCAGAATGTTTTACTCATAGGAAGCTAGTTTAGAGAAGTATTATGGAGTATACGAAGAAGTATTATGCATAATTTGCACATAAAAAAGTATTGTGAGCAAGAAACTGCTTTTAGTAAGATAAGTGATGGACAGAGAACCATTTTGCTTATGAAAATAATTTTTTGCTAACTTGCTACAGCTTTTTCATATCAATTGCTTTAATTGTGAGCATACAAATATTATGTCAGCAACAGGCTACTGAATTGTATACTTATATCTAACCTCTACAGAGGTGTGTTTTGTTTCAGATGCATAACTGAAGTGAATCTATTTTCAGTGGGAACAATACAACTTTGGAGAACTTAAGATGCCATTTCCAATTTAAGCAGTTTTTGTTCTCTCTTGATGAGAGCTGAAACTCAAGTTTTTGATTGGAAAAACATGCGGTTTTGTGATAGATATGAGAAAGCATACCTGCGTGTCCCTATATTTATTGTATATGGGTTAACCTAAAAAAACTGTTTGCTAATATCTTTGGAGAAATGCAGTTAGGGTCGAAATTCCAGACAATGAGAAAAATACCGTCTTTCATATGGTATAAAATGAAACACTTCTGGGTAAATCAGGGGACCTAAAGACAATCAGAATGTACACCTGAAAGTGCTGGTTTCGATAATGTCAATTGTGTTCTCTATTTTATAGAGACCTGGTAAACTTGTATACTCATCAAATTTTGGGGAAACAACTTGCAGTTTTTGATGGTAGAAGCAATAATGCCTATCGCAAAGCCCTAGTCACTACTGTGCTAGTTTGACCGGTTAACCTTTAAAAGAGCATTTTTTAGTCTAATTTGGAAACAATGGATTTGAATTTCTGCAATTTCGGGACAATAAGAGAAAAATACAGCCTTCATCTGGTACAGAATCGATAACTACTTCTGTTAATTCGGTGTGGGGGAAAGGGGAACCGTCCACAGAGGGAGTATGAATTTCATATCCAGTTACCCAGCAGTCGATTCCATTTGAAAATCATGCTCCCTCCAGAAAGACTACATCTAAAGGTTCCACAGAAGTGGGGCAGATTTCAAAACGAATATATTCCAATTTATAACCCTAAATGTTGTCATGGCCACAGTTGCCTTTGTGCACCAAAAATCTGAAATTTAGCAATCTAGTTTTGAAAAAACACGTTTACTTTGAATAGATTAAAGCAGTACCATGCAGGAATTTGCTCTGCTCATTTTGATGACTTAATTTGTTAGTGTGTGATTAGGAGAACTTGCACTTCGAAATTCCATGTTGTCACAATTATAAATGTTCATAGATTATAACAAATATTTAAAAACTAAAAAATTAAAAAAAAAAAAAAATGCTTTTAAATTTTTAAATGAATCAAGAGATAAAAAGTAGTGAACTTTCTTCTAAACAAGCAAAACATTTGTGAGCAGTATCCTTTGTCTGTAAGAAAACCCAGCTATGGCAATTTTCAGAGAGGGTTTATTAGAGGTTAAAACGAACTTTCCATAAAAAGGAAGAATGTACAACGCATGTGGAGAGCAAACCCTCTTACAAATTGGAAAATATATTTTGGCTGTTTTCCCCTTTGTTTTGACATGTATTTTATGAACTTAAGACCCATTTAAAGGTTGAAAACCTTGATTTCTAACTGGTTGGCATTTATAAGAGATGGGCATTTATTAGAGCAACACGGTATGTCAACCCAATGCACTACCATCTCCACCATTAACTGGACATCTGCATAAGGTTCCTGGGCCTAGGTGTTAAATAGACATTTACATCAACACACACACACCATGCAAGTCAATTGACACGCTACTTATTTTATTTATCTTTGCACATTCTCTCAGCAAGATAAACATAATACAAGCACATAAAGGGCACACACGCATGGCTGCAATGTGCCTAGCATTACAGCAACACATTTCCAATCTATGCAATCGAAATTTTGCCAGATAGGACCGAAAAATCTGTAGGTACCCTAACAGCTCATATGCATGGACACTAATTCAAGATGGTGGGAGTTCCAAAGTATTGCAGAGATCAGCTAAACTCTGTATTCCTCTCATCTTCCTGAAAATAACAAATAAATCCTGTCACATTTTGACATTAGAACCGACATCACATCAAAAAAACAGAAATATACTCACTTTATTAATTTGACCATGCTTCCTTGATTTCTACCTCTGGGAACAAAGCCAATCTTCTCCTTTGCATGCTCCTCCTGGACTACCATGGATGCATTCGTAGGAGGTCCTTGCCCAGGAGCCGCCAACAATAGCATGAACTCTGGTGTCCTGTTCCTAGCAACCATCAGTGTCTTGGGACCCATTAGTGTTCTCCAGCCTGGTGGCGTCCTCTCGGATAACACCAATTACCATGGATGGACCACTGAGATGTGAAAATGATGTGGCATGAACAATGATCGCATGTGTGAAGATTGAATGGCTTTAAACTGCAGTGCACTGTTATGAAATCTTCAATTTCTCCGCTCTTACGAAAGCTACATGATGCCTGAAACCCTTTTAACAAAACCACCCTTTTATCACTCAGCCAATTTGTTTATAACAACTCTCTAAAGCTTACTTCATGAACTCATGACAAGAAGGTGAAGTGAAAACATAAGATGATGATGGAGTAATTTAATGCATTGTCTTATTTGGTGGTGAGGTTGCTTATACACACATGCTACAGGGTGTCCTAGAATGATTAGTACCCATCATTGTTCTATCCAAAACCTGATTAAAAAATGCTTTTTCAATTTCATTGGACGTGGATTCCTATCTTCTTGACTAGACTATCATATCCACTGAATCTCAACTCTCTTCTCTGAATGCTTTGGAGTAAAAACGAAATGGCCGTATATCCCCCTAAGGTACAGATTGTTGTTTAAAGTTCCGTTCATACTTCTACTGCAAGCAGTGCAGTGCTGCTGCCGTACCGATATATCGATCACTTTTGCCGCAACTTGATGCCTCCACAATGCAGTTAAACAATTCACGTTGTTCAGTACTGCTTGGCCGTATGCGCATAGACTACTATCCCAGGCAATGCAACTCACTGCACTGCAGTGCAGTGAGTCCGGAACGGACCTTTAGTCTTATCACTTGCAGGGTCTTTTGCATAATGATACTCCTTAAAATATTTTTTTGATTTTCTGATTTTATGGGATGATTTTTTAGAGTTCTGATTTAGAAATCAATGACAGTGTCTTTTAAGGTGATTAACAATAGTGGTAAGCCAGAATTATAACATGAGCGGGCTTGCGGGGAGGCTATCCTTTTTCCAAAGGGGGAATCTTTGCTTCCTTAACTCTCATTATAAATGGTAACTACAACATGTTGAGGCAGCAATAAGAATTCTCAAGATTTGGAAAACATTATAAAGTATTTTTAGATGCATACACAATAAATTGTTCCAAGCAAGCACGCTTTGCCCTGGACTTGAAAGCATACAAATCTGTGCATAACTCACGGTAAATTGATCAAAATCTTAAATTTCTTTTGATTGTTTGATCCCAATGTCCATTCTGTGAGTTATGATATTATCCCAAGAGGACACAAAACATAGTTAATTGTTTTGATTTATTATAAAAGCTGGTGTAACAAAATACCCATTTGCAACAAATCCCTGGCTTAAACAATTACAATTGGGAATATCCTTTAAATACGATTTCAAAAGGTTTTTTTAATATCATAATATGAACAAGTAAAGTATATACTTCGTCCCAATTTCATCAACACCTAAATACAACATGCCTTAATTGACAGTTTGTACTTGAGGAGGCAATATACCAAATATTGTTCCTTTGTTTTAGTCCTTTGTTTTCAAATGCCCTCTCCCCGTTTATTTCTTCTCCGTCAGATTTGAGTTTTTGGTATCAAATTTAGCTCTTTTGGATTCTTTCGATTTATTTTGCCCAGTTTGGGTGGTTCGTGGGTAGATTTTTTGCTACAGCCCATGCTGTCAACACATCGTTTTTCTCAATTGGAAAAACCCCGCCATGCCCCTCTGAACGCATTATTCCATACATTTAGTTTGAAAAATCAACATCTCCACTTTCCTATATTATATCATGCAGAAATTCACAAGCTTTTCATTTGACACTAATTTTACTCTAATCCAAATAATCGCACGATATCGCCAACATGTTGGCTCATTGTTTTTAAAAGGAGTACTGTACAGTATCCCAAATGTTTGCCCTCACTATTTGTATTGGCGCCCTCCTTAGAACAGCATGTTTTTTTCAAATTTCTCAGTTTTTGCAGTGTTGATCATAAGAGCATGTGTTTTAAACAAATCCTGAAAATTTTCACTAGCATTGACCATCAACTATTTCTTTATTTATACACTTTTCGGGATTCTATCGAGATATAGAGCGCTTCCTAAAATCGACTTTTTAAACACCCGGCCATATAATAAATAGTACGCATACCAAAGTTTGTGAGTTGTTTCTATTTTATACATGTATAACTTAAGAATGATCCCGAAAAAAAAAAAAAAAAAACTCGTGCATTTGTTTTGCTCACTAAAGCCTCCAGACCCCTTATGCAACATTAAAAATTTCTGTGCGCCCATCCTAGTAAGCGGTCCCACGCTAGCATCAGTACGTCCATCACTATCGCCACTGTCATCAATGATCTTTTCTCTTTTTGTACCTTCCCCAAGGCGCCACTTGCGGGGAAGGGCATAATGGTAATGATGCTTAGCATCCTTACTCTGACTGCTTTGCTGACAAGATGGTTTTGGTCACAATTTTAAAAATAGTAGGCGTCTTTCATACAAACATTCTGGAACGTTGTATGGGTCCTCCACCTGTGCTTCCATAATGGCAGTAATGTTAACTCCTAAGTGGAAAACCCAAGATGTTGCCTAACGTCAAATGTCATAAGCATGAGGGTTAATGGAGATGTACTGCCAGTGACGCGGCTTTCACTTTTAAAAGCGTCAAGATGATCGGAGGAAGATCCGCGTGATAATGTTTGCTTTGCTGCTGGTTTAAAGTAAGTGATGAAAAAGTTAGGTCAGAAAATTGAGGAATCCATAGATTTTCTTAAGAAGGTAGAGAGGAGGTGGGCGTAAAAATCTCGATGCTCCGACTGACCACCGATGTTTTATTCTCAGGATCACAGTTACGTAGGAAGCTCTGGAAGAACGTACTGTAGGCCGAGGGTATAAAATCGAGTGACTGTGTTTTGGATAGTATAAATCAGAAATACGTTCCATTTCCGAAGAACGAGCCGATCCGTGAAACGGTTGCATCGAATCCGCGTACGTGCATAAAGTTGGTGACTGTGACGACACTTTAAAAAGTTGAACCTGCCGACAAAAACCAATCCAGATCCAGAGGTCGGCGGTTGTTATGTATATGAAGACATAGACAAATAAGATATCTTATTGTGTCTGTTCTCAAACAGAAATAGCGCCCTCTTCATTTAATATTTTTGCCAGAGGTTGATGTACACGATGATTCGAGCCAGATGGAGATGGACCCACGCTAGATCCGGAGTCCGATATTAGTCACGTCGCAAGAAGTGTCTGTGGATCAACTTAGAATTTCATCACCAGACTAAGAGCGTGAAGTCTACTATAGAAGATAAAGGAGCGTTGAACTTCCTTCGAGCATCGTGCTGCCAAAGAGGCAGCTCTACTGAAAAAATCTGCAGTAGAAGGCGAAGCTGAGGAAGCACACACGGTCAAATATAGAGATTTTATCCTAGACGCGTCACTCTACGTTTTTCTATTTACCAGCAGGTTTGCCTTACAGGAATCCGTCGGATGATCCTCTAATATAACTGACAAAAACACAGGGGGCCCCTTTTTAAAAAAATCCCAAACCTTACGTGACCAAAAAGGGGGCCTATAAGCAGCATCATGCATGGACCTTGATGCTAAAATTTTTGCCAGAAATTAGCAATCAGATTGACCCACTTATAATAAGCAGTCTATTCACCCAAGCTTTCTCGTCCGCCAAGCCACATTTTCATACTTTCAGTAGGTGGGGTTTTGAAATAGTCATGCTTGCAACCACAGATCGGGACTATGGCTGTGTAATCTAGAAAAAAATATCTGGTAAATATGACTGTTGAAATGCCACTCCACAGATGATACCGAATAAGCTATCCTTTTGGCTGACTTTCCCCAGGAAAAACTGTCTACGAAAAAGTTGATAACTCCAGGGAGATGTTCCACCCTTACAGGGTAAGTAAAATGATTCTGGCCCAAGTGAGGTGGAGATAATCATAGTACACATGAGGATACTCTGTTCCTCCTTGGTGGTTAACGTAGGCAACTACAGAGGAATAATCTGATAGATCTTTCACAATTTACCGTAACGTATCTTTGAATCGCCTTAAAGTGTACATAGGTTAGCAAATCTAGTACCATGAAGTGGAGCCTTTTATAATATTCGACCACACTACTTAATTTGTGGGACCTCCTGCATGCTTTCTAACCTGACTTCGAAGAATCTGTCGCTAAATATGACTTGCTGTGGAAGTTCTTGAAATTACATTCCACCATAAGGACCTGAGTTGCTAAACAATCGAAATACTTGCCCAAATTAGTATTTTTAGTATTCAAAGGACTTGGTGATAGAGGTCCTGACAGTAGGTCTTAGTATAACTCCGAAGGGTTTGTAGATGAAAAAAAAAGTTCCGCCCCACAATATGCAGAAGGGTAGAAAGTCTACCAAGCTGCCATCAATCCTAAAGAGCAGAACCACATAGATGAGATGGAGGGAAACTCTCTTATAATGAGCAGGATGCAATCTAAAACTTCTGCAAATTCTCTATTCAGTTGGAAAAGCTTTGAAGTAAAATCAGATCTAAGATGCTCCAAGAACTCCAGCTTAAGACTTGAGAAAGAGGTTAGAAATCTTTAAGTTAGTCAGAGAACCCAGTACCTTCACCATCTTTATAACCAATGTTAACGAACTATCAGACTAGACTGTTTGGTGCTACAATCAAAGCAGTCGTCCGAAATAGACGAATATCTGGATACCCTCCTTCCAGATGTTATGCCGCGGTTTCTACTAATCTTGTAAAGGTAAGGGGGGAGCAGTAGAAAGACCGAATGTAAGAACTCGAAAACTGGTAAGAATGGTTGTCGAATTGGAAGCGAAGCCCATAGTTTATGATGAAAAAAAACAGGAGGAACAAGGATGTAAGAATACTTAAGTCTAAAGTTGAGGTGCCGAACCAGCCCAATACAACTCCTAGATAACAGCTGAATGGGTGTTCATTTGAAAGTATTGGACAAGAAATCTGTACGGGAGGTAAGTTGAAGATGGTTAGAGATCTCCTGTTCCCTTCGGATCTAGAAGAGTCGAACCTTCCATAGATTTATAAATGGAAAAAGATTTTCCTTTTTACTCAAATAACTCCTTCACTTGTCCTTCTACAATCATAGCCTTTGAAGTCTCTTTTGCATAGGAGTAGAACAAACATTGACTTGATGTTGGACGAGTGGGTAAACTCTGAATGGTAACCTTCTGAGAAAGTCTGCAGAACACGATGATCTGAGGATATCGACCGCGACGCGGGAAGACAGGCTTTCGACGCCCCCAATGGGGGTATAGGTAGGTAGGAATTCGGTGACCTTCTTCACTTAATCGACGGACCTCAGACGCCTCTAAGACTGGCGTAGAAGGAATAACTTCTAAACTGTCTGGAGCCTCTATACTTGAATATGCTCCTTATAAGTCGTAAATCGGACTTCCGAAAAAGGAACCACTGTTTCCTCTGATGGCAGGAAGATAGTAAAAGTGGTAAGCCCTTCTCTGGTAGACATAATCAAAAAGGTTTAAGTATGAAGAAACCTTCGATTCCAAGTGGTTAATTTCTTGACAGCTTGATCTACACTGTGACACGATCAGCTTCTTGAGAAGCAAGATAGATCAACCTGACCTCCAAAGGAGATCCTATTCAGGAGAATTAAAGGAGAACCCTTTGGCTTGTAAGGTCAAAGCATCAACAGCATTCGTATTCGAGAACAAACTTTGCAAAAGGCTCAGCAGGAACTTGATGAAGATCTGTCATAGAAAATGAACATCTCTCAATAGCTTCTTAAGACAGCCTCCACAAGAGGCTCCAAACAATTGCTAATAAGATGACCTTTTAGACAGTAAGGCTACACTCCATGTACTCAAACCATCACATGCCAATCTGTCCAAATGTTGAAGATTACCATATACCATTCATCAATGAATCTACTCATCTATATTCGCTTGGCTTTTCTTTACGTAGTTACAAGTCAACACCCCTAGTGGGGGAACAAGCTAAAAATCTCAATAGCAGAACAGCAGAAAAGTCCCATAAAATCGTCCATCTATTATACGTAGAATAACCATCTTCAACTCCAGATGATGGGCATGGTCTCTGCTTGATTTTACCCCATGGGCTATTCCATCTGATACTAGAAGAACCATCTTCAACCCCAGTTGATGGGCATGGGAATCGGATAACGTTGAGTCTTTTCATCATACTTCATCTAATCCCAGCAAAGAGTGGGAACAAAAACAAGCCGACGAGCCAGGAACAAGAACATTAGGAAATAGGTACTTTTTTCAAGAAGAGAGCCGACATCGGAATAAGGCGCAACACAAATCTGGGAAAATCTTTCACAGTTTGGTATCCTATATCAAATCAGAATCTTTTACCCAACTTTCAACAGTGCGCTATAAAAATGTTGTACTTCGACTAGAAAGTGCAATGAGTGGAGTAGATTAGCCAATAGTGGTGGAGTAGTCTCAGACATCTCAGCTTGAACTGCATAGGAAGAGGAGCTTCCCTGATGGTAGGCTCATAGTTGGATGAATCTAAGAAATGAGTCATGAGAAGATTAAACCACTTCCGGATAGGTTTCTTCTAAAGATATCGTCATGCATAACACTTTAAGTTTCCGATCACAATCCTGGGAGGCAGACATAACTTTACTGCCAAGATTATAGATTCTTAACAATAAATTGAAAGAAATCATCATCATCTTACGTCTTGGTTTCAAAAAATCATAGACATCATTCAAATTGAACTCTTATAAAAGAGTTACTCTAAGAGGCTATGTAATGTTGCAGAGGAAGGAAGTTCCTGTCGGAAGTAGAAAATGCCTTATAATAACATAATCGGATCTGGATCTTTAGTATAAAAGTATGACAAAGTCATCACTAAGCTTGATCCAGAAATATCCCTCTGATCATAGAGAACTTGCGTTCCCCGACGTGAGAACTATCCGAAGGAGAGCCTCTAAAAACTTTCATAAATATGGCCAGGAGAATTGATGTTCTTTTCTTGCTATTCGAATGAAACCCTCTAGGCGGGGTGGAGAGGACAAGAATTCTTAACGATAGAGCTATTCTCTGTACGGAGAACGCAAACTGACTATCACAGGATATCTCTTCAGAAGACTTGCATTACTAAAACTACACTCTGGAAGCGAGCGGCCGTCTAGAATAACAGACACGGAAATCTTCAACTTCGGTGCGAGATGAGTGAACTACGGTTGGAGAGAGGAACATTATGAAAGCACGGCGACGGCTAGACGCTTGACTAGACTGGTAGGAAGACGGAGAAAGAACGGTTAAAGATGGTAGACAACGGCCCCGATGGTTTGGCTAGATGAAAGAACGGTTGGTTCTACGGAGGAAAGGTAGAAGCGATTACATCCGGAGAACAATGGTGAAGGCCCGACGGTAAGCTCGACGGAAAAGGAAGAAACGGTAGAAGCACTTTCAAAGAATAACCACGGTAACAGCCAGGCGAGCCGGTTAGGCAGACGGACAGGCTGACTGTAAACAACTTACTCCTGAAAAGAGGACGGAGTAGAAATTCTCTTTTGAATAAACACCTCTACAACGACAGCTCTACCTTTCCTCGGAGCCGTGGAGAGGAAAAGCTTGACTCGTGTTGAAAAGAATATCCAACTCCACTATCGCCGTAGAAAGAACTCCATTTTCTTGTATAAACTAACTCATGACCCTCATTAAAGTAAACAGTAACATCGCGGTTCCTTGCAGTTTAACCGAGTTAAACCACGGGACGTGAAGCACGGTCGTCAAGTAGTAGAACAGACTGTAGAATAATCATGACACTTCATTAATTATTCGTATAAACATCATCACCACAATGGCTATCGAGCCACCACGAAAAAGCCTCAGGTCTTACGGGTACCACCCGTACCGTTGTCCAATTCTCTATCAACATAAATAGGTCTTAACAATGGCGAGGGCTCTATTGACTGCTACAACGGTTGCTTAACTCAGAACTATAATCATATGCATCAACACGGATGCCCGTTGATAGCGGCTTATTATCCATTACTCTACGGAGATATGTAACAGCCCGACTGCTCACGTATTGAGAAATCATCAAAGGACCGAAGCGAAGTATCTCAAGTTGAATACATGATTCGCAGCTGGATAACTCAAGTGTAGATAGCCGTGAAGACGTCGGTCTTCCGGTACCACCGGTACAATCAGCCATGGTTTGATTACTTTAACTTGTAGAGGGGCGGGGGGGGGGGGGACGGCATGTCGGACTACTCAACCGTTGATAATCTTCCAATCACTATGAATGGAAGGAGTGGATAGCTTAGCCAGTCGAAAGTATCAATTATCCACTCTGATTCACATCATCTCATAGGCCGTATCTTCATAAGAAAATAGTGTGGCTGGGCGAACGTGCCCTATAAACTGTTATGTAACCTCTGCAACCACGGTAGTATTGCCTGGATGACTAAACAAAGGTAGATCTTGATTGTTCTGGGATTGGTAGAAATATTTGGGTAGAGTCTTCGCTGGTTGCTGACTCGGAGGGAGATACCATGGACGGAGATGGAACTGTGTAGCCTTGGCCGGAAATCATCTTTCTTTCTCTCATATACCAAAGCCAATTTGTCCAAATACTTCTGGATTTCCAATTCTGACCATTACTAGTGTATATAATCCAGGTCCTTCTCTGAACATTAACAGCACTTCACACACAGTTCATGAGGTCTGTCTGTCTTACGAAGGAACTCTTACCCACTCAAACATTGCGGAGTAGTAGAGTGGACGGTAGAAGACTAGATAGACAATTTTCTGCAACATCAAAAGGACGAACATGCAGCGGATGTTATATAATAGTAATATAAACCCGGGCGAGAACCTGGATATCCAATTGTAGAATAGGATAAGGCCAGGGAGACAAGACGGACGAGACCAAAAACAGACACAGGGGCACATGGTGAACCGCGAGGCTATTATAACAAGGGCGAAAGAGAAAAATGCATATGAAGGGAGCAGACACGAGACAGGACATGTCCCCCAACGTGCCCTGGCGGTCAAATTGTGGGACTTACAAAGGGGGGAGCTAAAACCTGGCCAAGGAATAGCCCCACTTATACCCGCGGACGAGCGACGCAAAAACGGCTGAGGCTCGCGGGCAACAATGTTGAAGGGATAATAATAATACTTTACAACATCTTCCAAATTCTGAACTTCCGAATTCCGAACTTCCGAATTCCAATCTTGAAAAAATCTTCACAAACATCATTCATCACGTCATCCACCAAAGCCTCGATGAACCAGTAGTGTACAAAACATCCCAGATGCGAAATATAAATATATGTCTCCAATAAGTAGGCGATAATGGGGAAAACGTATGTATAAATATCCCAACAAAAATTCAACATGGTGCCCCGAACTGAGACCAAAAAAGAGCAAAGGTCATGGATGCCAGTGGCGTGAGTGATGGGCGTACCGATGCTAGCGTGGTTGGGACCGCTAATAGGCATGGGCGCACCGAAATTTTTAATGTTGGCTATTAAGGGGTTGTCTGATGGCTTTTTTGAGCACAAAAAATGCACAGTTGGATATGTCGTATTATAAAATGGATAAAATAGAACATGCGCGTGTATATTCCATGCTGAGAGTGCATGTAACTTAATTTCACCCCCAATGGTTTTGCTCAAAATTCTTCCATACTATAATATGAGGTTCAGTGCAGACTGACCCCATACTACGTTCGCCCATGAAAACCGGTTTGTTTAAGAAATGCAAAAAAAACTACAGTAAACTAACTTGATTCGGGTTCTCCTGACTAGGAAGGCAAGTCCACAGCCCCCCCCCCCACCACCACCAACGCACACATTTTTTTACAAATCGTTGGAAAGATAACGTCGTGTGACATTGTAAATTGAATGAACAATCATGACAAGTGATAGCTGTCCTGCACCCTCTGCGTGTTAAACAAAATCAGTTATTTCTACCCCACCCCACATTTTGCACGACATTTTCAGAGGAAAACGGTTTCATTGCTCGGGCTCGGATTGAGAGTGATAAGAACTACAAAATGGCCTGAAAATTGATTTTCTTCACTCATCTGTTTAGCCGCTGTAGTTTTAGCCTCTTTTTATGTTGTCATGGATATTCAAAACAAAGTTGCTTCCACGCCCTCCACGACAAAATTAGGTTAGGTTTTGGATGTTCAAAGGAGGCGATACTATATACCATATATTTTCCTTTGAGTCCTTTGTTTTTCAAATGCGCCTATCTCTGTTATTTCTCTCCGTCAGGATTTGAGTTTTTGTCATCAAAAATTTAGCTCTTTGGAATCTTTCGATTTATTTAGCCCAGTTTGGGTGTTTGGGTGAGATTTTTTGCTAAGGACTTGCTTCAAACACATGTGTGTTTCTACAATTTAAAACCCCGCCATGTCCCCTCTGACACGCATGTAGTTTACCGACGATTTGGTTTGAAAAAATACAAAATTCGCCCGTTTCCTATTATATCATTTCAGAAATTCACAGCTTCATTTGACCACTAATTTTAACATTAAGTCCAAATAGGCGACAAGATATCCCCTAAAACTGTTTGGCGCATTGTTTTTACAAAAGGGAGTACTTTGTAAGCCCACAATTTTTGCGCGAACTATTTAGTAGTGCTCCCCTGAACGTAAAATGTTTAAAACATGCTGTGGAGAATTAAGGCTAAAAAAAAAAAGTTTGTTGCCCTTTTCCAACGACCCAAAATTATCGGAAATCTGGGTCCTTTTTTTTTTTTTTTTTTTTAATTTGGATTTAGAAACAAAAATTAAAATACCAAATTAAACTACCCCAAAATGAATTTTAAACCAATATCATGAAATACAAAACCCCCCAAAAAGCGTGGGGCAACCCAAGTCCAAGTGTTTCTCGGCAGTATGATGAGCTTTTAATATGTATGGGCAAAATGTAACACAACATATTTTCCTGTGGTATTTCATCATAAAATTGTGCCGCTCATTTTTTTTAAGCAAAGACTAATCGATCCCATCCCCTTTCTCTAAATGAAAGTTCTACGTATCTGTAAATTCATTGTGTAAAGATGGAAAGGGGATGAGATTCAGCATTTTATACAGGTTGTTTGATTTACGTTATGAATGTGTAAAAATAACAGCGTGTATGTTGATTATTTGTTATATACATCATAGTCATTCATCAAAAAGTGTAGGACAAAAAAAAATTATAAAAATGGTTAATTTAATGAGTTGAACAAAAACAAAACATCAAATTTGATATAAGTTTTGACACATTTTAGATATTATTTTTAATATAGTTCCATGAAATACATGGATACAAACTGGCAACCTTGTGTGTGATTTAAGATGGCATCTGACAGCTACCACTGTGTGCTTCACAGCTACGGCGGTCTGGTAAGTACGTAATTCCTGGTTTCAAATTAAAATATAAATGAAACAAGGTTTGAAAATTCTCAAAGACTGGAAATACTTACCGAAAGGGCATTGTGGGAAAATGGAATCGCCGTAGAGATTGCGTGTAACTTTTCCGTGTCGCGAGCCCGAAACGTAGTACCCGACAAAAACGGTCAATTTCTCGCTAGGTTGATGGGGTTCAGAACTAATTACGATACATATTAAAACAAAAACATAGTAACGGACCCTTTGATGCCAAAACTTCCATAGAAACCCCTCCGTTTTCCGGAGATATTTGAGATTTAGGTTTCATTTACACACATTCTCTATGACGGACTGAAACGTTAATCTCTCGAGCAGTACCAATTTAGATAACTTTCACAGTCTGCGACACAGACTCCGCCCTTTCCGGACCGCCGTACTCACAGACAAAATACAGGTGCTTCCGTTGTATTTAACACAGCGCAATAGTCAATGTGGATGCGACATTGACAGTATGTACCAGAGAGTAATTTACTTAGATACAAAGTATCAGTGCTACAGCTGGAAACGGTTATGGTGGCTGCACTACCAATGGCCCTTGGCGTGGCAGAAGTTGGTCGCGGTGAACTAGTGGTGTTGTTTTGAAAGACATGAAACCTGTTTAGAAACATAAAATTTGAAGACATTGCATTTATCTTGGCACTTGTATTTTAAAAAAAAAAAAACAAAAAAAGATTGACCGACCCTCCCGATTTTCAGGCCAAAAGGGCAAACCAAAACATTTTTTTTTAGGCCTACTCACAGATATAGGGGATGTAAGATGTTCCTTTACAACTTGCTGCAGCGTTGAAAGGATCACTCGCTGGCCAACAGTAAACCAAATCTTTGTGTAAGCCACCCAATCTACCATACCAATGCAAGATATGATGCATGGATTTGCCCATAAATCTAAACACAATATATTGAAATGACATCACAGGAAAAGATCTATTGAAACTTTGAAAGAATCTTTGACTGCATTTAAAAAGTCGTAAAATACAACAGAACATAACAAGAACAGCAAGTGGCAGAAAAAACACTACACAAATAAACACCATCCACTTACCTGCTCATATAGTCTACAAGTTTTCATGGAATTCTTTGCCTTCATGTTCTTGTCGAGTTGATGTGCGAGATCCCTGGGTAGTTCGATTTCTTTCTGGCATGCTATGTTGAAACCAGCTTCTTTTATCCTTCTCAATAATACATCTGCAAATAAATCAATGTTTTATAGAATTCCCTAATTAGGTTTTAATATAATGCTCAATTATAGGAATGGGTGAAATGAATTCTCAACAGTGTTAAAGAGTCAGGCATGACCCATGGGACTAAGACATAATGCACAATGTATTTCACTTAACTTACCAGTATACTCACATGCACACATAAATTATTCACTCCTGGATGATATCATCCTGAGTATCTTTCTTTGGAAGCAAATTGTCAGGGGTTGTTGGTCATAGATAACCAAGTACACTATGTATGAGTAATAAGGTCCTTGGCCACGCGTAGGCAAGCGTTGCTTGTTCATGGTTAGTGTGTCGAACCTTGCAACCAGTGGGGCGCGTTTGGAGGGGAAAGGAAGGGAGGAGGAAGGGGCCGTACTTAGCAACTTGGCCAAGAGATTATTACTCCAACTATAGTAAACAAGTAAACTAGTCGTTGTTTGATTATCCTCACGTATAGCAGAGGGCAAATATTGGCTTGATTTTATAATCTCAGATTAGAATATTACGCATGAAAACCATATCAAGCTATAGATGATGTTGACATTCAAGTTTTTATTATCAAGTTGCACTTGAGTGAACCACACACTCGCTATAATAGCTTTCCTGTATGATATGAAAATGTGGTGAGCGTTAAAATGCAAAGGACCCTTTGAACAAAACATGATGCGCCAGCATACTGTGGTGGACAAAGAACAGACAGAGATGCACATTGTTTGTATTCACAATTTTTACCGTTTTGTTTGTATCACTTTTATTTTGTTAACTTTGTGTTTCGGCAGCAGCATACTGGTTTGCTGACAGCAGTGTGTGTTGTACAGGGAAGAAGTAGTTGAGTTCTTTTGTGCTGTGTCATGGAGAGTCACTACATGTAAGGCAGTTATTGTGGAGTCTGGAAGGCTCTAAACTGGTGCTTCTTAAGCTGCAAGAAATATTGATAGATATTAGATCATTAGCATGCTAACAACTTGCAATCAATGGTATAGAAAAACTTTTGCTTCATGGTCATGGATATGTTATACACTCCTTGTGTTGTTGGTACTCTTAGGATCACCTTGACCAAGGCCAAAACCACCTCAAAAATACGGATTCAAACTCCTGAAACTTGATTACAAATTTAAAAAAAGAAAAATTAATTACAAATTTAAAAAACAAAGTATTATTTAATGTGTGTCTAAATCAGTCTCAATCAAACATCAATTAGGTATCAATAATTCAAAGATTTATCCATAATAAAGTTGTTAATTAATGTGAACTACTAAAACTTATGACCTGGTGTGTGCCGCGAATGCGGGCTGCAGCAAGATTAACTATTAAGAGCAGATCAAACAGTTCCAGGGGAATATTCCAGCGCAAAACGTCAACTTCAATAGTGGGACGTCCGTCACGGACGACTGGTCCTTACTGAAGAAAACCAGCTCCTAATGACTCCCGAAGCTTGGAGGTCGATCTAAATTATAAAGTCCAAAAGTGCTGTACCTTGTTTATCCTTGGATAACTTAGAGGCCACGAAATACGGAGACCGAACACGGCTACACACACGGACGAAAACTTACTGGAGCGGAGACTACTATTGCAATGTCCCACTACATGAAGAATTGTACTAGACTGTGATTACGCCTGTCAATTGGAAACTGCTAATAACTTGGAGCACGATGGTATTAAACTCTCATTGGAGTAATGATGTTGTGATACTCTGACTCATCTGCTCTCACCCGAGCTTTAATTATATACTCTCAAACAAGACTAGAAGGATCTGGTCCTCTCTATATGAGTCATGTGTAAATATAGTCCATATGTCATGATCTGGATCACTGGAAAAAAGCCATGTACTGTATAGATGGGAGATCTCATAGCAGCTACTTCAGTGGATGTGTAATTATGAAGCAGTGCGCCACCTATGTCCAGACACATATCAAATTGGGGCTAAGGATAGTCTGACCTCATAGACTAAAGTTAAACTCCAGACATTCTAACCTTTCCTTTTGTTCTACACAACCAGGAGATATGCACACAAACCAGGTATATTTGTATTAGTTTATTTAGACTAATCTACAAAACATTTTATTGCTAATTTATGACTTAATCTGACTCAAAAAGTGAAAAATAAATCATATGCATGTCTTGGGGTGTGTAATGTAACGCAGAGAACAACTTCTTCAAGGAAAATTGAGTTTGTTTTAAGCTCAGATGGCTTACCAAGTGAAACAGTGACTAAATAAACTTTGCTATATTCATCAAATTCAAATATTGTTTTTTTTTTTTTTTTTGGAGGAGAAGGGTAGGTCTGAACAGCGCGATGAAAAATTTGTCAATGTAAACTGATTTGGTAAATCATAACAAACATCTCTTACCATGACTACCTAATGCAGTCGTTAAAATGCCATGGAACACTAAATGTACAATTAAAGGCCGACGATTCACGATTTGGAATTATAATTTTTTTCGTTGTAGTAATTAAAAATAGTCATCTATCTAGAGGAACTAAAGACAGTAACCTAAACATGATTATTTTACAAGTAGAGATGAATCAGATTTTTGTTTTCATGCAGTTAACATTTATGCACGCCCTAACAGTGCCCTAGGATACCGTGTATAACGAAAACTCCAGATACGGAAATTTTATAACAAAGTCGGGATGTTCAATAGAAGGACTTTCAAGTGAGCTTAGTTATTTCCCACAGGGAATTAGTATATGGATAAGCCTTATGTATATGTAAAAACACGGCTGTTTGAAAATTGAGTGAGCCCTCATTGGGAAATATCTGAGTCGCCTTTAACTTAATCTGATAATTTGTATTGTTATGTTGTCAACCAGTCAAGGCATAAATAATACGTGAATCAAAAAAAAATTGTTGCAAGGATTAAAGATGATCTTGACCGTAATGGAATCACTATATCATAGATTTATTATGTTTTTATAAAACACATCTAATATACTTCCAATATTGAAGAAATGAAGCAGAATTGATTAAATAATAAGGCCAGATATCACCAAATTTGTAAGCACACCCTTTTTTCGCCATTCCTAGGGATTTTACACACATTAACTTGTGCTGGTGAGAATGTACAGTATCAATATATGTGTTTTGTCAAATTAATGTACATTTTTCTTTTTTTTTGATTAATATTTTAATCTACGGATAATAGTGAATTTTTGATACCATTGACAATGATATGACGAATCCAAACACCAATTCACCGTTGCAGAGCAGAAATCAAGATTCTTCCATTTGTTATTATGATATTAAAGAGTTTAGTCCCTTAATTGGCATAACTTATATCTATACATGGATTACAGTAGTAGTGTTGAAAAACCCTTTTCATTTTACACATCGGATTTTGGGTGAGTTTGTTGTGAACATTAAATTCTTTTTGAAGGAGATTATGGCTATTCACAGATCAATTAAACAAAATAGCATGGGTCATCATTACTTTCATAATGCTATGATCCGTATATCGTACACTGATGTATTCTTGCTTAACTGTGTAAATCCCATTGGAATGGAGGAAAAGAGGGGTGTGCTTACAAAATTGGTCATATCTGACTTATTTTTTAATCGTTTTCATTCATTTTTTTAACATTTGGAAGTATATTAGATTTGCTTTATTAAAACAACAAAAAATCTATGATTCAGTGACTTTATCAAGGTCAAGGTCATCTGCAACCGTTGCAAATTTTTTTTGATTCACGTAGTATAGTACTCGGAATAACTGACTGACAATAACTGACAAACCCTGCTACGAGTACGACCACTGGTTCCTTGGGGATAGTGAGTTGGTTCTTAAATGATTACCTCAGAATTCGCTCAACATTTTAAAATTATCGATTTTCATGACCATTTTCAAAATCAGCATGAAAATGTGCAAACAAGTCAAGTCGAGGTGAGATTTTTTGAGATTTGGGAGTCAACTCATACATTTGCATACCAAGTATGAACTTGATCTGTCATCAGCACTATGAAGTAAAACGAAATTACAAATGTCTATTAAACA
Organism: Ophioderma brevispina; assembly: GCA_023653785.1. Taxonomy (NCBI): domain Eukaryota; kingdom Metazoa; phylum Echinodermata; class Ophiuroidea; order Amphilepidida; family Ophiodermatidae; genus Ophioderma; species Ophioderma brevispina. The sequence goes on along the minus strand of JAMKCH010001032.1, from coordinate 40,401 downwards.
TTTGACAGACATATATGTCTATACCAAATATACCAACTTAAAAAATGTCTAACTGTCTGGTTCTTCTGTCTTGGCAACATCTACCTCCTTGGGTCCCAACATATTCCTCCATCCCTGGACAGCCTCTTCTCTTGCAAGACCTAGGGCTAATACTGGACCGCTGTGGAAATGCAAACATCACATTGACAGAGAATTTACTTTCAGCAAGAAAGTAATAAAGATCTACTTCACCACTTCACGCAAAATGAATCTACTGTTACCCATTAAAATCTCATCTCATTGATTTTAAAATCTCATTATTATGTTTTAAGAAAGCTAAAGTTTGTTAAAGTTTCACTAAAATGTGACCCAGTACCATTAAAGGGATAAGCAGCGATTTGCTAATCCCAAACATCGAAAAAATCATCAAAATTCACATTTTTGTATTTTTGTTACTGGCATGGATATGCGAACATAGCCTGCAAGTGGTTTGCTTGAAATCCGTCTATTAAAGACAAGGCAGTACTTTTCATCTGATTCTGTAATTTCTATACGTGCGTATCAAAATTCCGACTTGAGATCAAAAAAGCCTTTCCCTGTGAATATCCCAGATTTTAAGCGTTGTTATTGTGCACTATGATCAATACAGTTTGACCTCGAACACAAACATTCTTGTTCTTTGTTTATTCTGTACTGGTGTAAACCACGATCAGCTGTTTAGTGTAGATTTTGGGACGTCATCGCTATATGTCTATTTGCTGGAGACGGACGGTATGACAAATTTCCTTAAATACTTCATTTTTTATTATTATTTGGGTTTTGTTTTACCTTAAAGCAGGTTAGGAATTGTACACACTTATCACTGATTTATAAGTAAAAAAATTGAGCACAAATGTGCAACACCTGAGGGTCAAAATAGGTACAATTTGTTAGAATGCAACTAGATGAACTTTGAATGATTTGTAATATTAATTTTGTATCGAAACATTCAAACACTGTGGTACGAATATCTCATTGCAATGACTGGTGTTGGGACACAAATCAGACCAATGTTTTGAAGATATTTAGCAATTCTTGTATTGATTTGAATAAAAATAAGAAAAAAGTCAAAAATATAGATTTCCACACTTTGTTTGACCACATTACATTGTATATGGTAGCATATGACAGCATGTACACCCAGTCATCTTAGAGAGGGATTTATTTTTTGTGCATTTTGTAAATAGATATGGAAACACAAAAATACATTCATGTAATAGAGTTACAGTGTAATTGATGTCGATTCAGTAAAATAAAAAACTTGTGCAATTTTCCAATACTCAAAAATCACAAAAAAATGCATACAAAATAATAGCATGTACAGCGTATATTTGGTGTTTCTTTTACAAAATCTTCAGCATCAAGATGATACATGTTAAATTAACAATTTTTTAGAGTCCACAATCAATTTGAGAGGAGACGAAACAGAAACATACGCTGTCATTTCTCTGATTAGATCCTCAAAATGAGGTGTTCCCTCTTGCTCCTTGTAGAACTCCTTAGCTTGCTCCTCTGTTAGTTGTACCTCCTTCTGTAAGCAAACCTCAAAACCGGCTTCTTTAACTTTTTCAAGGATGGAATCTGAAGAAAAAAGAATTTAGTTTAAATTAATTTAATGACTAAATATTCATCATACGATCCACATTTGCACTGTGATTGGCTTGCTTTGTTCTTGAAAAGATTAATCAAGTCTCATGAAATCAGCTGAGAGCTGACGAAACGTCCAGAAAACTAAGTTTTTTACTCGTCTGGTTAAGGTGGAATTACCCCTTGGGAGGGCTAAAAATAAATATTACAAATTAAAGTTGAGGAAAATAATACCTTTCTTTTGCTTTTTGTTTGACATCAATCGGAGCTTCCGTTCAAAAGTTACGGTCGAAAATGTAACTTCGCAAATGGAAATTTCCTGTGATATTTCTTATGTATTTTATTGTTTTCTCAAGCTGCAATATTTAAATTTTTCCACTTTAAAAATTCATATCTCAAAAAGTAAATGAGCTTTTAATCTCTAATTTCCACAATTATCTGTGAAAATTCAAGCATTTATTTTCTAATTGATAATAAAAGTGAAAGAACATTTCTAAAATATATTAAAAGTTATAAAAGTGTTTCTAGACTAAATCACCGATATCTCCAAAGTGAATTTTATCAATATGTTATTGCGGTGTCAAGGATTTTTTCAAAAACGATTTATCTTGGAGAGATGGGATAAAAAGTAAATTAAAGCATACCAATTGGACTATGCATTGAACCAGAAGATTTCCATTAGCCCCATGCGAACTTGATTAAGGGGGGGGGGGGGTGTCGGGGGGGGAATTGGTCAAAGAACGGAAAAAAATAATTATTTTTGGCAACTGCGGTACCAAAGATCCCCCTAAATCAATTTACCAATGGGGTAGTGGAAATATTCTGGTTCAATGCAGAGTCCAATGTAGGTGGGATTACTTTTTATCCCCCTTAAGATAAATCGTTTTAGAGAAATTTTGTTCCTTGACCCCACAATGACATATTGTTAATATAATTCACGTGGAGTATTGGACGTTAGTCTGAAAACACTGTTTTTAAGTTTAGTATTTTAGAAATGCTCTTCTATTTTATTATAAATTAAAAAGTGCTTAATTTCATAATAAGTGGAATCAGTTTAGAGGATTAAAAGGATCAGTTACTTTTTGAGAATGAGGTTTTAAAGTAGAAAAAATAAATATCGCAGCTTGAAGAAAACAATAAAATACATAAGAAATATCATGCGAAATTCCATTTGCGAAGTACATTTTTCGACCATAACTTTTTAACGGAAACTCCGATTGATGTCAAACAAAAAAAGCAATAGAAGTATTATTTTTGTCAATTTATTTGTAAATTAATTTTAGCCCTCCCAGAGGGGTAATTTCAACATTTAAGATGACTTCTCACACAGAAATGGATTTCCTATATGTGTCTTGTTAATTTTTGTACTTTTAACGATATTTGACATGTAATTATCCAGGCTTCATGGTATGTGGTAATCCTTCAGTTACAACCATTTGATATATTTTCAGTGACAATACAGCGAACCCTACCTTATGTTCTTTAAGAGCATCGGGCCTAATCAATGCCAATGTTTTCTCAACCTTAGGTGCTGGTCCTTTCCTGGAGACAGTCGGCGCAACAAACTAGTGGGAAGAAAAACGACCCCAGCTCCCTGGAAGAATATATGCACAGGAAAAGGTTACAATCTTTATAATGGAAACATATTTTAAAATTTCCTGTTCTTGTTAATAAAAAATATATACAATGATTAAAGACTCAAAACAACCGGCATGAAAGCAAGAATTTAAAAAAAAAAAAAAAAGGGCCCCCAACCATTTTTTTGAAGAGCGCCCTAATTTTTCAAAAATTTTGAGATTTGACAACGGTTTGCATTGGTAAACTGGTTGGAAACTTTACATGGAATGGTTAAGCTCGGAAAATTCTATGTGTCGCAAACAAGGAATTTTGTAATTTTAGAATATAATATCGGAGATCTCCAAAAAATATAATGCAATGGCTGCTGGAAAAAGGCCTTCCTTCCAATGTGAAATCCGCCGGGACATTAGCATAATTGTACGTGTCTACGCTCATCATGTAGTGGTGTTAGTGTTCAGGCAAGTTCAAGTTACGAGGTCATTTTCTTGATGTGGCACTATTTCCTCATGGACGGAAATTAAGACTTAGCATTTTCAGCTCTTGCCGCAAGTACAATCTGGGATCCCAATTCAATGTACAAAATCGCTATTTTATGATAAAACGCATTTTTGAGCATTCTTGATCGCAGGTGTAGTTTCCTAGCCAATTACCAACTAACTGTGAAAAAAATATAAAATTTGAAAAAAAATTGGGGGTGCTCTTCAAAAATGTGCTATTATTGCGTTTAAACTGAATTAAAAAGGCAAAATACACCATATCGAAACCAGTTCATCTTGCCTTTGCATTGAAAGTTTTCACTAGACTACAGTGGACACCAAAGAAACAAGAATGAGAGTAGAAGTTGTTAATCGGCCAGATGTTCAAGTGACCATAATTTACGTAGACCAAAGAGTAGGTTGGTCAGCATGCATGAGAGAGAGTCATCACAAAAACACGCAGGCATGAATATTGCAAGCTATACAAATCTGACATTATGGGGATGGTAAAAAAGGGGAATTACAAGTACGCACTGCGGCTCTCTCCCATGAATCAGCTCCATTTAACGAATTCAGAGTCTGTCTGTTCCATTAAAGGGCCCTCATCTGTCCATGATAAACATGCAAAGTATATATCTTGTATCAAACCAGTTTATATAAAAAATGTGTGGTCATGAATAGTTATCTTGATAAGGTGACTAGGAACAATAAATATACTACTTAAAAAACATTACCACATTGACCACTCACATCGGTCCTAAATCCTTTTGATTCTTATATCATTAGTTTGTCCTAGGTTACCTAATGAAGCCTTGAAAGTTGTACTTTATTTTGCACACAGCTACATTTTTTAGTGAAAGGCTGCTTTACCATGTAAATTTGGGACTTTTTTTGTTGTGTTTTCATTTCCCAACATTTTCAAGTATAACTTGGCCATTTTTTATCACAATTTGCTAGCATTTTTTAATCAAATTTTTTAATCCATAACATTACAGGGTTTCCAGACCATTCCTCTGACCATTTGAAATTCAACAAATGTAGGGAATAAAGCCGTAAGGGTTGCTGAATCATATAAGCAGGGGAAGATGGTACTGTTATAGAAACACACCCTATTAAAACTGATTAAAAAAACTTTATCATGATAAATCTTCAACTTCACTTCTGAGTTACTGATTTGGTCACCAATACATTTAATCTGTAACTCACTTTGCGGTGGCCTCCTCTTGCACATTCAACGATTTGGGACAATAAGGGCCCGAACTTAAGGTATGGACTCCCCTCTCCTGTTCCCCCTTCGTCAAAAACCATGATATGACTGGCCAATCGACATGAACTGTATCAGAAAAAAAAAAAAAAAACTGCTCGAAATGTGTCCTGCAGAAACAAATAGGAATATATAGAAGTGAACAATCTAGTATTCAGGACCCAAAGTATGGGTGATGTCATCACTTTCGCGCAGTTATCTGCACAAGTATCAATGCTGACTTTGTGCACTCACCAACTTCCAACAAATACTAATTAAAACATGATACATTTGAGAATTTTAACATGATCATGGGCACTGTGCCAGACAGCCATAAAAGCAGGAGATACCATAAAAGAGAACAGATTATGACAAAGACATTTGCATTTTAAAGGGAGGACACCAGTTATGGCGAAACTGGGGGACTAAGTATTGATCAAAGGAACCCAAATTTTAGGCCAAGATAAAAAAATTATTAGTTCTCGTCCCCCCCCACATTTTATGTGCCGCATCAAAAAATAGTTTGTGTTTTACCAAGAAAAAAAAAGGACAAAAAATTTGCTTTTTCGCTGTCAATAGCACAATAATGAACATGTAAAACAAATGGTGGAGCACATATGGAAGTCTTACCAAAAAGACAGTGATCATTGTCTTGGGGGGACAACTTTTGTTTTGGAAAAGGCAAAAAAGTGCCCTCACCTCCTATATGAAAAAGTTAGGATGAAAAACTAAGAATTTTTTTTTACCTGGCCTAACAAAGGCCATGAGAAGCCATATAGGAATCAAACCTGGGATTTCTGAAAGTGCATATACATGGGGTCTCAAAAACACAGAGTATTTTAATGCAGTTACCCCGGGGCAGTTACAAAAGAAAATTTTTAGCTGAATTTGTTTCCATCTTAGCTAGCCTGCATGAATAGATAAAGTCATCTACAGAAAGGTGCAAATCTACCTGGACCACTTCTCTAATTCTTATTTTGAATGCTTGTGATATCAATTGCGAAAGACATTTTCAATGAATTACGTGAGAAAAAAATTAACTTTGGGTCATGACGCCAATCTGACATTAGGTGCCAAATTTAATTACATAAAATCTTTCATAATGCAAAGCAAGTTTTCTTCCTTGAGCAAAATACAAACTACATTCCTCACAAAACTTCTCATACACCCAATCCATAGCTGGGGGATCCCAGATTAAACACAGATTTTAAATTGTACGTACTCAAGCATAGTATAGACTTACAAAGGAATTGGAAAGGTTTTCGGGTGGGTGCCCCCACAAATGCTGGATCAATTCTGACCATCACTTGGCTGGTCAGAAAAAAAAAGTTTGTTTGCCATAACCCGACTGACCCTAAAAAAACTGCCAACTTAAAAATTATTATGCAAATCATCACAAAATAAAAGAAATTCTCCCGACCGAACCATGATTTTCATTCACAATTTGTAAAAAACATTTTTTTACCAACACAAAGACAAAAAAACATCAAAACAAGACAACAAAACAACTACAACAAGTAAAATAAAAAATCTTTGCTATGTCATTGAAAAAAATCTTTAAATAGTAGCATGTTGTATTCATTTTAGAATAAAACATTGTGAAGATCTTTAAAAAATCTGACCAACCGACTCTGTTATGGCAAACATATTTTTTAGGCATTATGATAAATACTAGCACAGCAATCCACCAGCCTTCTTTGTTTACCTCTCCTTCTTGTTCTTTGTAGAATTCCCTGGCCTCTTCTTCAGTCAATGTCTTCTCCTCCTCAGCAAGAATTTCACAGCCAGTTTCTTCAATCTGAGCATTGATTTAAAAAAAAAAAGTTCTGGTCTGCATGTCAAGCGTGAATTTACAAAAAAATACAAATTATTTGATAAAGATTTCAATCTGCTAGGTCAGATAAATCGGTGTACATGTGATTGTGTCACCAACTAACTCCTAATCCTTCCAGACTCTTTCAAACATAAGTGCACATTTGTAAAAATGGGTCTAACCACAGTTACTACTCACCCTAAACCAAACACAATAATCCCAAGTTCCTCACTGTGATGATACCAGTCTAATACGCAAAATCCTGGTTCCCAAACCAATTGGGCCCGCATTTTTGTGAAAAATGTCGCTGGGCCTCACTTGCCTAACACTGTATGTGTGTTCTCCTTTCAAAGGTTTTCTCTTCTTGCTCTCACCTTCTGTTTGATTTCCTCTACTTTCCCTTCTTTGACAGCATCAGGCTTGATGAGTACAACGGTGACTTCTTTAGGTACGGGTTCTGCAGCAACATGAAACAAATTCATTTTATTATATGTACTGCAATGGAAAGCAATGGTCTTGAAAATTTCATATTTTTTATTCAAACCCCTAGCAAAAGTCGAACATTTGATTCCATATGATAAATTCCTTGCCTTTCCCAAACAATGAAAAACATGAGAATTTATTACCACCTCATTTGGTGCATAAATCAAAAGCAATATTAGCAACACCAGAATCATAAATTTCCTTTGATTATGTCACAATTATGCATTTTTGTAAAACCATAATCAAAATCAGCATATAAAATGCATTAAAAAGGAGTCCAAACAAGTTTAGTTTTCAGTTGGTGGCTTTTGAAATGGCTTCCCAAATGCCCTGCAGTTACTTAGAGAGCCATCTCAAAAGCCAATGACTTATAACCTATGCAGTCTACTTGGGCTGAAAGGAATAATGTATTTCAACTATGAATTTGTTAATTTATTTGAATGTAACCTTATAGACAACTTTCGTAATTGTCACACCCTAGCCTCTGATGGCATTTATAGATGTCACATGCATGTTGTGCCACATGACTACAAAAATACTGCAAGTTAATACTGGCAGGATCCCCCCTGGCAGGGAGCAAATATGCAAATGAGCTTATTAATATGCACAAATAGCGATGACACAATGCATGGGTATTACTTGCATGCACCACTACCCACATACCAAGTTTTGTCAAATTTGGACATTTGGATCTGGTAGAAGTTCACCTTTTTGGTAATGAGCTAATCAAATGAGCTCATTAATATGCACAAATAATGCTGTCACAGTGCACCACTACCCACATACCAAATTTTAACAAATTTGGACTTTGGTAGAGGTTCACCTTTTTAGTAATGAGCCAAAAACTTGCAAGATACTTCTGGCAGGCCTCGGAGCAAATATGCAAATGAGCTCATTAATACATACCAATGATGATGACACAGTGCATGGGTATTACTTGTATCCACCACTACCTACATACCAAATTTTGTCAATTTTGGACACTTGTCAATTTTGGACACTGGGATCTGGTAGAAGTACAGCTTTGCAATAATGAGCCAATCGAAGAAAATATGCGAATGACTCATTATATGCACAAATAATGATGACGTAGTGCATGGATATTACTTGCAGCCAACACTACCCACTTACCGAGTTTTGTCAATTCAGTTATTGGGATCTGGTAGAGGTTCACTTTTTTAGTCATAAGCAGTAACCTAGCTTGTTTGAAAAGCAGTGAGAATGTTAAGAGAGACTTTGCACACACAGTTCCAGGGGAATTAGAGCAGAAAACTTTCATGTAGTAACAGAGTTTGCACAGGTTTTCAAAGGAATAAGAGCTGAATAAGTCTGAAACACAAGTATGACCTTTGACCTTTAGGCCTGTCTGTCACAGCGCAAGTAGCGGTAGGTCCTGTGGTGCAAGTGTCATCCAGATTGGGTCAGGGGTTTGACGGTTATAGGTGGAGACAGACAGTCGGGTGAAGACAGACAGACGGAAAGAACAGAGACACGCTACCAAGGTGGCCAACAGATTTTGCTATGACGAAACCCCCCTTCTGCTAAAGTGCCCTGGGAATAATAGGGAGAGCGAGACATTATGTAATTGATGAAGTAAACAAAATGGCTAAAAACAGCACATTTGCATAATAATTTTTAAGTTGGCAGTTTTTTTAGGGTCAGTCGGGTTATGGCAAACAAACTTTTTTTTTTCTGACCAGCCAAGTGATGGTCAGAATTGATCCAGCATTTGTGGGGGCACCCACCCGAAAACCTTTCCAATTCCTTTGTAAGTCTATACTATGCTTGAGTACGTACAATTTAAAATCTGTGTTTAATCTGGGATCCCCCAGCTATGGATTGGGTGTATGAGAAGTTTGTGAGGAATGTAGTTTGTATTTTGCTCAAGGAAGAAAACTTGCTTTGCATTATGAAAGATTTTATGTAATTAAATTTGGCACCTAATGTCAGATTGGCGTCATGACCCAAAGTTAATTTTTTTCTCACGTAATTCATTGAAAATGTCTTTCGCAATTGATATCACAAGCATTCAAAATAAGAATTAGAGAAGTGGTCCAGGTAGATTTGCACCTTTCTGTAGATGACTTTATCTATTCATGCAGGCTAGCTAAGATGGAAACAAATTCAGCTAAAAATTTTCTTTTGTAACTGCCCCGGGGTAACTGCATTAAAATACTCTGTGTTTTTGAGACCCCATGTATATGCACTTTCAGAAATCCCAGGTTTGATTCCTAGTAGGGCTTCTCAGTGGCTTTGTTAGGCCAGGTAAAAAAAAATTCTTAGTTTTTCATCCTAACTTTTTGCATATAGGAGGTTGAGGGCACCTTTTTGCCTTTTCCAAAACAAAAGTTGTCCCCCAAAGACAATAGATCTACTGTCTTTTTGGTAAGACTTCCATATGTGCTCCACCATTTGTTTTACATGTTCATTATTGTGCTATTGACAGCAAAAATCAAAATTTTTTGTCCTTTTTTTTTCTTGTTAAAACACAAACTATTTTTTGATGCGGCAGCAAAAAATGTGGGTGGGGACGAGAAACTAATAATTTTTTACTTGGCCTAAATTTGGTTTCTTGATCAATACTTATTCCCCCAGGTTTCTCCAGGTAATCTGGTGTCCTCCATTTAAAATCAAATTTCTTGCCATAAATCTGTTCTGCTTTTATGGTATCTCTGCTTTTATGGCTGCTGCACAGTGCCATGATCATGTTAAAATTCTCAAATGTATCTATGTTTAATTAGTATTTGTTTGGAAGTTGGTGAGTGCACAAAGTCAGCATGATACTTGTGCAGATAACTGCGCGAAAGTGATGACATCACCCATACTTTGGGTCAGCTGAATAATAGATTGTTCACTTCTATATATTCCTATTTGTTTCTGCAGGACCACTTTGAAGCACTGATACAGTTCATGTCGAGTGGGCCAAGTCATATCATGGTGTTGACGAAGGGGGGACACAGGAGAGGGAGTCATACATGAAGTTCGGGCCCTTATTGGTCCCAAAGACGTTGATGTGGCTAAGGAGGAGGCACCGCAAACGTGAGTTACAGATTAATGTATTGGTGACCAAATCAAGTAAACTCAGAAGTGAAGTTGAAGATTTATCATGATAAAGGTTTTTAATCAGTTTTAATAGGGTGTTTCTATAACATTACCATCTTCCCCTGCTTATATGAATTCAGCAACCCTTACGGCTTTATTCCCTAAATGTTGTTGAATTCAGAATGGTCAGAGGAATGGTCTGGAAAACCTGGTAATGTTATGGATTAAAAAATTATGATTAAAAAAATGCTATCAAATTGTGATAAAGATAGCCAAGTTATACTTGAAAATGTTGGAGAAATGAACACACACAAAAAAGTCATAATTTAATGGTAAAGCAGCTCTTTCACTAAAGAAATGCTAGCTGTTGCAAAATAAAATACAACTTTCAAGGCTTCATTAGGTAACCTAGGACAAACTAATGAGATGTGAAATCAAAGGAATGAGGACCTGATGTGATTGTCAGTTTGCTACTACGTTGAATGATTGTTATCATTGAAAGTTGAGGGCACTCTATGGACAGACAAGACTATGAATGCCTTACATGGAGCCGATTCAGGGGAAGAGAGCCGCAAGGTGCGTACTTGTAATTCCATGTTTACGCATTCCCCATTAATGCATTTGTGTAGCTTGCATATCATGATGCCTGTTTGTGTGATGAATCTCGACAGGAAACCAGGAAATGCAAATTGGATTTACGGTAAAATAAAGTGAGGTCCCTAAATAGGGCTCATAATAGGATTAGGTCCCAGTACTATTCCCACCTTAATCGCCATTAGTAATTGTTATTACAAAATTTTAGGACCATATTTTTGTTATTCTGGAATGGGAGCAGTTGTGGGGTCATGTTTAATATACACAACATAAAAGGTCATTCGTACGTCACTGCACTGCATGAAAACCATCCTGACTCGCATGCAGGAGCAACACAGTTCAAATTGCATTGCATGCTGCTCTGTGATTCAGAGATGGTTTTCATCATTGCAGTGCAGTGAAGTATGAATGACCTGTATTTTGTGTATCTTTTAGGCTGCGTTGTCTCTTATTTTTTTCTGTCAACATATCGCTAACAAAATTTCCGGACAGCGACATAATGTGAATAAACTTTAAGTTACAATTCGACCGGGCCGGGCGAGGATCAATCAAACCCCAAAACGTAAAATGCATGGACCATAGTATCATGTGCTGCACCCATTTGAAGCTGACATCACACGCAAAAACTTGCCCTAGGAATATTAAATATAGCATCCCAATCTACAAGGTGTCTCAGAAAGCATTACACCCTAGCTATGGTGCCCCATAACTTCAAAAGTGATATTACATTTGATAAATTTAAAAAGAATCTTAAACCACAATTATTTTCAATATTTTAATGGAACAGCACTCGATTCGGTTCAGTAGTTTGAAGAAATAGGTGATTATGTAACACAGTCAATGGCGCACATTCCTTACAAGTTTTTAATAAGGTGATTTCAGACAGAAAAGGGCTAGAAATAATCAAATACTTCTTTCATGTCTTTTTTATTTGTTCTTTAAAACAAAAATTAAGATGATAAATGATATTTTTTTTTTTTTTTTTAAAATAATATTGCACATACAAGAAAGTGATTATCTTTTCTTTTTCACTTTTTTTAAAAAAATGAAGAAAAATGATGAAATGTCAGAGGACATCCTCACGTTTTGACAAATAATGTTAATACCATGCTGTCGCCAATACAGGCCAATTCCTTTTTCATTTAATTAAATTGCATATCATCAGGCAGTTTTTAGAATAGTTATGCTTTGAATTAATATTGGAAAACGAATTAAAGTTTGATATTCAACTAGGTTGTGATTATAAAAATCTAAGACGGTTTCAACCACCAAATGTTCCCTTTGTTGTTTGCTAAGAATTGATTCCGATGTGTAGATTTCCGTTTTGATAAAATAGCTTTCAAGTGTGATATCAGGATGCCAACAAATGCAAAGTAAAAATTAAATGTAAAAAAGTCAGTCGACAAATCAACTCTTCCAAGTTCATAAAAGAATACACTGTTTACACTCCTGGCCAGTACTTCATATAGCACGAGTAGGCCTATATATTTACAAAACGCGGCAATTTTGATTTGCACTCAATCATGCCTTTATTATTTAAATGTAGAATCCACCATCTTATTGGAATAAGATGTTAATTGGAATAAAAACAATTATAATGATCTTATTGTTCAATTTCTCCACCTGTTCAAGTATTGATTACTTCTCATATTCATTATATGAGTGCCACCCCTAGTTCAACTAACATATTTAACATTTTACAGATTTTATTTGGTGTTGTTTCAATTAAAGATGATCATTCTTGTTATTTACCATGTTTTGTTTTTCTTGTGGATTTTGGTAAAATTGTAACGGTAATTGTTTAGTACTTTAATAAAACGAACAAAAAACATGAACTCATACAATATTTAACAAGGCCGGTTCTTGTGGGGAATGAAAAAGAAGACAAGCTTGAACAGATAAAACACGAGTAATCAGCGGAAGTTACATCCAAATCTGCATTATTGTGAGCAAACTTTGTGGAAGGAAGGTCCATTGACATGTGTTACATTAATCACTGATTTCTTCCCCAAAACTATCTGAACCGAATCGAGTGATGTTTACATCAACATATTTAAAAGAGTTCTAATTGTGGTTTAAGATATTTTTAAATTTATCAATGTGATACTTACTTTGAAGTTATGGTCGCCAATGGTTAGGGTGTTGTGTCATTTCTTTCTGAGACACCCCCCTGTATTGGGTAGTATAACACTTAAACTGCAGATTTATGTACAGAAAGTTTACCCTTCACTTGAAAATTTATCCTAAATTTTAGAAAACTACCATATATGTTTACTATTTCATAGTATTTTGAGTTATATTCTTCCCCAATTGCTGTCCAAATTATTGGCGCGGCACCCTGCGGCCTGCTCGCCGCGGCGCCCTCGCGCCCCCGCCCCAATTGAGAATCCTACTTCCGGGTTTTTTTTTTTCTCATTGAAAACAAAATTTTTTCCATAATATGTGCGAACTAACCAAAATTACATAATACACAGGTAAAATAAATCATAGTAATGTTAATTTTTATTTTAAAGAATTTGGATATAAACCTTCTCGCCCGTGGTACCTCTCATCCTCTATAGATACGACCAATCACAGGTGATTACGATGATGTCATTTGGGGAAATACCGATAACAACATGCGCGCGCAGCTATGCATGGGCCAAATTACGTGCTTGCCATGTAGACATTGGTCCACGGTCTGTCAAGTCAACTCAAGCGTGTTGAGTACATGATCGGCGGCGAAGTTGAAACACGTCTTTTGCAACGGCTGTGGTGCTTTTTTATGGTAATAGAATCTTGTTTTCCGTACTCTTGGTTACTGAACATTGGAATCAAAATACTTAAAATAGTAATCAAAATGTTTAAGAAATTAGATTGCTAGGTTGAAAATTTGCTCTTTTTGGAGCGATACTTCGTCATTTTGCCCCGGTTTTGTGTGTCGCCCGTGTCGATTAGGGATAATCTGTCGACATTTCGCAATATGGCTTTCGCGACATGAATGTCGACAATAAAGTGTGTCGACGACGGCCCTAGATAATTTCCGAGATTAGAGAGAAGTAGGCATGTGCAGATTCTAGCCCAACCTATGACTTGCAAAACTGCAAATAATACATGCGGGGGACACGGGCTATATATCATTTACTCTTCAAATCCCCGTAGTGTATTATGCGTTTTGCAAACTCATAGGTTCTGCAAGAATCATGCATGCTGACCAACCTACTCTTTGTTCCGACGTAATATTATGGTCACTAATTAAAATCTGCAGATTTTAAAACTTCAGACTCTAGTGCTTGTTTCTTTGGTATCCACTTAAAGACGTCCCTGTAGTCTAGTGAAAAATTCAACCCAAGGCAAACGAACTGGTTGATGAGGTTGTAATTTCCTTTTAATTTTAACTTCAGTTGAGTCTTTATCATTGTATATATTTTTAACAAGAAAGAACAGGAATTTTAAAATATGTTTCCAGTTATAATGATTGTTAACCTTTTACTGGCAATGATATTCTTCCCGGGAGCTATCAATTTTTCTTCCCCGAGTTTGTTGCGCCTACTGTACCAGGAGGGACCAGCACCTAAGGTGAGAAAAAAAAAACAATTGGCATTGATTGGCCAGAGCCTCTTAAATAACAAAAGGTAGGTTTCACCTGTATTGTACACAAAGCTATAGCATGTTCATACCTGAAGGATTACCACATGCCATCAGCTCGTGGATATATAAGTAAAGGTCAAATATAAAGTTTTATAGTCAAAAATCAGAAAGAAAACTAGCAAGCAGTTATGCGTGTACCTGATCTTAAAAACCTTAAGTTTTCCTGGACGTTTCATCGCCTCCCAGCTGATTCACGAGACCTGGTGAATCCTTTTTAAGAACATGCAAGCCCTCATGTGTAAATTTGTTTGTATATGAATATTTAGTCATCAAATTGATTTGAACTCAAAGGAATTCTCATTTTGAATGCTTCATTTTTAATGTAACTTTTTATATATTTGTGAGCTAACCATTCTTTTTTTCTTCAGATTCCATCCTTTAAAAATTAAAGAAGCTGGTTTGAGGTTGCTTACAGAAGGAGGTACAACTAACGAGTAGCAGCTACGGAATTTCTACAAGGCACGAGGAACACCTCATTTTTAGGATCTAATCAGAGAAATGACAGCGTATGTTTCAGTTTGCTTTTCTCTCAAATTGATTGAGACTTCTTTGCAAAATAAAATTCTTAATTTTTAAAAAAAGAAAAAACCTAAAAAATTAAAAAAAAAGACCCACCAAACAACACTGTATATGCTGATTTAATTTGGCATGTATTTTTTTTTGGTTGGCAATTTTTGAGTGTTGGAAAGCAAAAAGATTTTATTATACCAAATATACATCAAGTACACTGTGAACTCTATCAAAAAGCTTTTTTTGCATACCAAGTTTAATTTATGAAATGCACAAAATGAATCCTTCACTAAGATGACAGGGTGTCCTCTGTCATATGCTACCATATACAATGTAATGTGGGTCAACAAATGTGGAGAATAGATACTATGTGTACTTTTGTGGTATTATTCAAATCATAAAATTGCTTATATCTTCAGAACCTTGGTCCGATTGTGACCCAACCCAGTCATTCAACACTTTGAGAAATGAGCTAAGCATACACGTATTTATTTAAAGCCACTATCAGCGAATTCTTCACAATGTAAACAAATCGGCCCCCCTCTTTTTGTTTTTCGCAATTGTTGTGTAGTAAAGACCCCTCTAAGTAGCTAAGCTAAACATGCCGTATTTGTCAAGATTTTATGATTTTTATGCTGTTTACTAATAAAATCTGGATCCAACTTTTTTTAAGGCCCAGAAATAGTCATAAATGGCAGGTTAGACGCTTTAAAATGCCTAGTGTCTGTTTTTTCACAAGAAAAGTTATATAGGTACTTTTTTTGTTTTTTATATGACCTAATACCCACAATCAAGAGACAAAATGGGCAGTTTGCAATTTTGAAAAAAAATTCCTGATAGTGGCTTTAAGTCTGTGAATTTTTGATAACACAAATTATATTACACAGCACTCAAAGTGTCCATCTAGATGCATTCTCACAAATTTTTGACTATTTGACCCTGTTGCTCATTTGGTGCTCATGCTGTAAATTTTATTCAAAAATAGCTATTGCTGCAATAATGTGTTGCTCATTTAATGTATTGGGTTCACGTTTTAGTGAAACTTTAACAATTTGCTTTCTTAAAACATAATCATGAGATTAAAATCAATGAAATGAGATTTTAATGGCTAACATTATATTCATTTTGCGTGAAGTGGTGAAGTAAGATCTTTATTACTTTCTCGCTGGATAAATTCCTTCTGTTCATGTGACGTTTTGCATTTCCCAGCGGTCTCAGTTTAGCCCGAGTCTTGCCAGAGAAGAACCGTCCATGGATGGAGGAATTGTTGGGACCTAAGATGTAGTGTTGCCAATACTAAGGCACCAGACAGGTGGCGTTTTTATAGGGTTGTCTGATTTGGTATGTTTTCAAATGTTTAACAACCATTTGTAATTCCTGTGTTCACTTCATATGCTTATACAGATCACGTTCATACTTGTTATGCAATGTATGAGTGACTTGCCAACTCTCAAAACTTCTTTAAAAATTCTCACGCTCGACTTGACTTATTTGCCTACTTTTGAATGCATTTTCATACTGATTCTGAAAACGGTCACGGAAAACTCAATAATTTAAAACTTTGGACGCTAATTCTGAGGTAATCATTTAAGAACCAACTCACTATCCCCAAGGAACCAGAGGTCATAAGATGCAGGTTTTTTGTAGTTATTGTCAGTCATTATTCCGGGTACTCTATCTTCTGCCTTTGCTGTTGACAGAACAAACAATACAAATTATCAGATTATTATACGCTTAAAATGTCATTTAGTGTACCATGGTGCTCATTTTTTATAACGTACTGCATTAGGTCATGGTAAGAGATGTTTTTTTAATGAGTTACAAATCAGTGTTACAATTGACAAAATTTTCATCCGATGTTCAGGGCATAACCAAAAAAATGTGTAAGCAACAATATTTGAATTTGATGAATCGCAGAGTTTATTTTAGTACTGCTTCAACTTTTTAATATCTTATTTAAAAACAAAACCAATGTTCCTGACGAAAAATGTTGTGTCATACGTAACACAAGTAGTGTATTTGTATCCACAAGCGAACGTTTTTCTATAATTTGATTACGACCTGTCTTAGTTGTTAGAATGCTATGATCTATCAATATTCCTTTGCAGTTTAAGAGCACAGTTTAGCCTTCCAACTCCCAATCAATGCCTTACATGGTATACTGCACAGACACAGCACAGAAAGAACTCAACTATTTCTTCCCCAGTACCACACACACTAGCTGTCATCAAACCGATGCTGCTGCTAGCACAAAGGTCAAAAATGTGACTATTATTTAGTTATCCATGTTTGTTCACACAATACGGAAAAATACCTATGTTGGGTGCCATATCACATGAGGCCGTACAAATTTATTTGAAGTGGGTACGCCTAAAGTAGATTTAAAAAAATTGTATTTTCTGATTCTCCCAGCCCCAGAATAGATCATGGTCAAGTACTTTACCAAATCAAAACCAATAACCTAGGGCCTATACTAGGCCTGTCTCCACAGAGGCCTACAAAGTAAACAAATCCACAAGTCGGACTAATTGCACTGCCGCAACATAACTTAGTCATTAGAGATCTTCTAACCATTACAGCTGTCATTCCAAATGCCCATCAAGACCTACACCAGGCTGTCACACCCACAGTGATTCATCTAGGTCAGGGTTTCCAACCTTTTTGACACGAGACCCCATTTTCCTTGACACATACTGCGGTGGACCCCATTATTACTCAAATAAATATATTCTTAAAGAATTTGACCAGTCAAGAAAAAAAATGAAGGTGCTTTGGAGAGGCCATGTCAGTTGCAAGCCAAGTTTTCAGGCCAGGGGAAGGGGCACAGTTGCCTAATCTAAACCGAAATCTGAATCTACTGATGGCAGGGAAGCAAGGGCAATCCATCAAAAATCCTTAATTAGAATGCAATCTTAATGACCAATCCACTCAAGTTACAAAGCAACTTTGGTTTAGCTCCAAGGGCATGGTGCTCCCCATTCCTAAAGCAAGTGCGTACGAGCATAGCAAAAATACCACTATTTCATTGTAAATCGAGTTGAATTTTGGTCTTTGAACATCCTGTAAGTGACAATTTATAAATTTGCATGCAAAGCGTGCAGAACTTTTCATCAATATAATTCAATTGATTAATCAACTTCTTCAATCCGTTTGGCTTGCTTGACATAGTGCCAATTAGCTGATTTGTCCACTTATTTCCAGCCGTTTAGAATTTACATTTTATTTCAATTACCTTCGTGCCCCCTTCTTATAGTAGGGTTTGCTTAAGGGTCCAATTTTTCGAAAAATCGTTACAAGAGCGGACAAAATCGCCATTTTTGGTGTGAAAACTTCTTATAATAATATATTGGCTTTTATAAAGCCGCATTTCAATTCAAATCAGATCACATCGCGTTGCCTAGTATTATTATTACGCTGCCATCAGGAAATCGTCACAATCATTTCGCTTCATCTAGGCCGGCAGCTGGCAAGCGCACAATCCTATCCACATTAGATTTAATATTCCCCATAACAGCACCCGAATATCCGCTTGGGGGTCGACGAAGCAAGTGAGATAAGTGCCTTGCCCAAGTGCACAACACATTTGCCGCAGTGTGCTCGAACCACAACCTTTGGATCACGAGCCGGCAGTCATATCACTGGACCACATGTGCCCGCACACGTTGCCCCCCATGTTAGGGTTATGCATGATTTTTAGCCTAGGATCCACCTCCAAATGTTCCTTAACCATGGTAACTGCAGAAATCCAAATGGGCCGCCCGTTCATTGCAAATATCAATTTCCTTTGCTTCCACTGGACAGGAAAAAAGCTAAAGTGACCAAAATGCCACATGAAACAGCAGAAACCATGGTCCTGATGTCCTTCTATCCTACCACCTCACGAAAATATTCAGTCGAACATACAATCAATATTGCCTGCCATTTTGGTCCAAAATGGCCCCAATTACATAGAAGTGACGATTGTCTCGCTTTCCTATGACTACTTACCTCCTCAAAGATGACTGCATAACATTGTAATTGTTCCAGGATATTTTTGGGCCGCCACCTATAGGCAGAGGACACTTACATCTGTTGTGCGTGTGTATGTGTGTGTGGGTATGTGGTGGTGTGTGGATGTTTGTGTCACTAAAATTTAAGGTTTGTTTTAATTGTGTTAATTTTTTTTAATTGACCCTCGATTGAAAAGTGAAGTTCAAATTGAAACCAAACTTGTGTCATAGGTGCACCATGGATCCTTCCTATGTTGATAAGGTCATTTGCCAAGGTCAAATGTCATGTGAGGTCCATAGAAAAATAGCTGAAAATGGAAAAAATTGACCTCGATTGAAAAGTTGAAGTTCTATTGGAACCAAACTTGTGTCACAGGTGCACCATGAGATCCCTCTTATGGTTGATGAGGTCAAGGTCATCTGTTGATGAGGTCAAAGGTCATAATGCCATAGGTCAATGTCATGGAGCGGCCCCACTTATATTCTTTGAAATAGCGAGCGTGAAAGCCGAGAACCGCGCTATTCTAGTTAATCTTGAGCGGGGACACCCACACTCACACGCCACACAACACACAGTCCCATAACTCCTGCAGTGGGACATTAGGTGGTTTTTGTGGGTGGGTTTTAGTTCAACAAGCGAGGATTAAGGGATGATGTTTCCTATCATCAAAGCGGTTTCGGGTATAAGATTTAGGTTTAGGTTTATGTGTTAGGGTTAGAGTTCGGGTTTATGGTTTTGGGTTGGGTTTAGAGTTAACCCCTAAACTTTAAACTGTACCCTAACCATAAAGTCACTTTACAAGTAGATCACTCGGCTTTTCGCCTAACCATCAGACAGTGTAGCGAGTAGATTACTCGGCTTTCGCCCGAACCCTAAGTCACTGTAGTGAGTAGATCACTCGGCTTTTGACCTAAGCCTAAGTCACTAGGGGCGAATAGATCACTCGCCTTTCGCCCCAACCGTAAGCCACTGTATCGAGTAGATCACTCGGCTTTCGCACTAACCCCAATTCACTGTAGCGAGTAATTACTCGCTTTCCCCATAACCCTAAGTCACTGTAGATCACTGTGCTTTTTGCCCTAACCCTAGTCACGGGAATGGGTAGATCACTGTAATTTTATATAGATACACAAGATCTAACTAATGACAAGTTGGCATGTGTCTTTGTCTAAGAAGTGCTTACCTGGATATACTGCGAATTTGGTAGTAAGATAGGAATAATGCGAGCTGACATGTGAAGGCATTGTCATTTTAAACGATTAAGGATGACACCTAAGTTTCACATACTCTCAGTTGTAAGATCTCTCTGTGTCACCAATCGGAGTCGAACAGATGGGCTTATTTCTTCTGTAGTAATATAATAATAATAATAATTTGTATTTTGAACGCGAACCTATCCATGTAAACTTGCTCAAGGCGCTGTGCAGCGGCCATGAAAGGCGCTCAGTACATCAGCAGAAACCATATATAATACAGAACAATTTTTAGATTGCTAGAATCTCGATTTTAGAAGCAGGAGGAACCGGAGTACCCGGAGAAAACCTGCGGGAAAACGAGTATTTTTTATCGGAACCAAATTCACATCAAGCCACCGAGAACGAGCCCCGGCCGGGGATCGAACCCGAGACCTCCTTGTGAAAGGCGATGGAAATATACGACTGCGCCAACTCGTTCCCCTAATATTGCAAACAAAAATTTCGGTATTCTCATCATTTCAGCACAGCCATGCTTTATCAACCATACTTTTGATGATACAAGCCGCAAGCAAGCAAGAGCCTCAGTGATGGAAGTAGTTGCTAGGATCAACGTTTATGTACAACTGGATGTCATTGGCGTATATGTGATATTAAAGTTCGTATTATCTTGATGATGTGGTGAATTGGAGACATATATATAAAAATTGAATGGCCCAACTATAGAGCCTTGTGGTAATCAAGCCTAAAGGCAAGGTGCAGAGAGTGTTCCATTAATACTGACACAGGATGATCTGCCGGGATGGTAAGATTAAACCACTTCAACATATCAAACCATGCCCAAAGTCTGTCCAGGAGAGAGCCACTATGATTTACTGTATCAAAGGCTGCCGCTAAGCGTCCAGAACGACCCCCAAAAACACACATTGCGATTGGCTGGCAAGATGTTGCATGAGCACTCTTTACTTTCAATAGCGCTTCTCTGTACTGTAAAAAAACTGTTGAAGGAAGCAACTCTGGGAAGGAAAAGAGGAAGAAGTATCCGCCAGCACAGAAAGGTGTCAAAACAAAGTAGCTTCCAGGTAATGGGATGGACTTCTCTGTGATTCCAAATTATTAACAAGCAGGGCTCTATTTGTCTTTCTGACATCCAGGTTGCCCAGTATGCCTTTCATCAGGAAAATTTGTGTTACATCACATCAGATAGATTTGTAGCATCCACACCCACCATCAATGTTATGGAGAACACTCAACCACGAGGAGAAGCGGAAACAAGCCGTAGAGTGCACATGTGCATGCATTGGAGAAAGATATTGAAGTCTATTTAAAGTTACGCACCGTAGTACAGACGTAGTAGCACTTTTTGGTTATTTATGATCAAATGAGAAATCAACATTAGTAGGGACCTCTGGGTTTGCTTTTAGCATGGGTATACGAATTAAGATTTTACAGCATATACCATACGTAACAGCATTGGGAGCCCTACGGAGTATTCAGGCTTTTAAGGGGCTGTGATAGTAAATCAGCCTTCCAAGTATAGACCAAAAAGTCCGCTTGACATGCAGGAAGGCCTATGCGGACCATACTCAAACATTGGCAGCTAGTCATCCCTTTGAGCAGCTTTGTAAAGATCTCACAATTCAGAAGATTGATTGAGAGACTAATCATCTTGTATGATAGATCAGTTCCTCCGTGAGTTCTGTCAATGAAGCAAGACAATAGTTTTGCTGCCGAAAAAAAAAATCGATGGTGGACAGAATACCATGAACACAAGAGGCTCTTCTTCAACTGGATTACAGCACACAAACAAGCATGGCCGTACGCAGGATTTATTTGGGTGTGGGAGTGGTACTTCACAAAAGTAGACCTTTTTCCGGTAATAAAAAGGGCCCTCTTTTGGACCTTTTTGAACATACTCATCACAAAAAAAAAATGTCTCTAAATTGTGGACCTTTTAACAAAATATTCAGCAAAAAGTGGATTTTTGCACCTTATGTGGAATTGGGGGAGCGGGGGCGACCCACCCCGCATACGGGCCTGAACACAGCAAGAGATTCTTTCTCTTCGACATTTGCTTGGAACAATGAGTGAATGGTTTTGGGGTTTGTATAATATTATAATAGGGCTTTTGTTTTGAGTTATTAGAGTGTTTGTATGGTGCGCATGGCTCACAGAAAGCGAATAGCTCTGTAGCCAAGGCGCGTATGTTCAAGGGTATTAGCTTTGATAGATAGAGTACTTTTGCAGGGGAAGTTTCTGGAGTTTTGAGGTTTCGCAAGGTAATAAACAGAAGCATGAGTGATGTGAACTTTTAATAGCTAGTGACGATGAAAACTAGTGGCAAACTGACGGTGGGCCTGGGCCTAAACTGTTGCGTAATTTAAGCACAACTTACAAAATTGTATGATTATTACACGGCGTGCCTATATTGGCATGGCTTTAGCAAATTTACAATTGAGTGGTTTTGTTACGACTATGGTGTTAGACTTAATGATAGCCGTATTGTCATGTAGTCTAGCCAATTTAGAATTTGTGACACGACTGTCGTGCATATAGCCTTTGCTAGACTCAGTTTTCAGCCCAATTTTTCTAATATGGAACTGAGAACACTGCCTATCTCCTACAAGGAGGACAGGTCGAAAAAAATTATTTACTAAAAATATAAAAAAAATAAAAAATTTTTGAATTTTGTCCTTCAGATTCATTTGTATTAAATAAAAAAGCACTCAGTCAAACAGAGAGAAGGAAATGAAAAGTTGTTTCATGGCCAAAAAAAAGCAATGTTGTCTTGCCGTTGCGAGGGATCCACATGGTGCAAAATTGCACCCTCAAAAATCATTGCATATTTCAAGGATAGTAAAGTGCGGAAATTACTAATTTGGAACCGAAAAGAGGTAAGTGAATAACTTCCTTATCAACATCAACCAAGAAAACATTACGATATTTTTGAGGTTTGGGGTGGAACTCGACTACCTTTGCCTATAGGGGGCCCCCTAAGAGTTCTGAGTTTTGACATGACATATTTGAAAAATAAAGAAGCTAAAAAACTTCCTCTAACATAATATAGCATACTTTAAACCGGTGTACATCAATACCAAAACCAATTAAAAGCCACAGCTGAAATTCATCACCTGAAAATCTGGAGGATGTAACCAAAGTGAGAGGTGTCAAATTCGGAACCCAATGTCATTGCATGCATGCAAGGTAAGTGTTGGCATCCAAATCCCACATTTTGATTCCAAATGGTAACAAATCACCTACATTGAGATACCCAAGACGCTTCGGAAGAACCCCGATTACAAAAATAAGGTAACAGTTGTATATGGGATTCAGGAATGGATCAGTTAGAAGCATGCCGGTGCCATGCCAGTCTTTGGGTTGAGATTGGACCATCACATGGTGATGGTGTCACGAGGCGTATAAGATTAGGCAAGAGTCTATCTATTCGCCCCGTGACGGTGCGAATAAGCAATGTTTTCCGGGTAATTCGCACCGTAGCGGTGTGATATAAGAAACCTTTTCTTGTAATTCGCACCGAAAACGGTGTGACAAAGAAAACTTTCTGTAATTCGCACAGTGGTGGGCGAATAATCAGATTTTTTTTCTTGTAATTCGACCCACCATAGCGAATAAGAAAACTTTTCTTGAATTCGCACCGTGGTGGATGCGAATAAGAATTTTTTTCTTGTATTCGCACCATAGCGATAAAAAAACGAAATTTTGCCCGTTGTTCACACCGTCACCGCGGAAGTTAGAGTTAGCCATAATAGCTCTATATCAGCTTATATTCAAAAACTTCTCGGCATGTGTGGTGGGGGGGGGGGGTATTTTTTATCTTGGTTCTTTTCGTTGGTGGTGATAATTGGGGATGCTTTACTCAAAGCAATTTCTTTTGTGGTAGTTTTCATCTATTTCATCCATTGTTATATTGTTTATTTTATATTTTTACAAATGTTAAAATCTAATGTATTTTTCATTTTTGTTTCATCTTCTATGGTTTATTGCTTTTTATTTTTATTCATTTTTATTTTAAATATTTTGTTTTTATGCTGTGTATTTTCATACTTGGATTTTTAGTAATTGAATTGTCATTATTTTTGGTCATTCACTTTGATGATTATTTTTTGAATGCTATATTTAGTAATTTGTTTTTAATTTATCATTATACTTCTCTGTATTACTTGATATTTTTATGAGGCCTAATTGGTAATTGCGGTTCAGTTGTAAAAAAACAAAATGCTGAAAATTAAGTTTTTTACTTAATTATTTTAAAATTTTAATTTCTATCTAATCACAGGATTGTTCATTTTCCATATTTTCAATGAAAAACAAAAAACCAAAAAAAAAAAAAAGGCCAGTACATGGCAGAGCTCGACAGTTAAAAGGTAAAGGGGACGGACATGTGTACACAAGAACAGAGTGCCCATCTCTATTGCAAAGCGATTGGGGCCAGGACTCCACATGTTTTTACAGTGCGCCATTATAATGGCTGCAAAATTTTTAATTTGTGTGAATAAAATGTGATATATCCTAGTGACAGCGGAATATGTAAAGAGCTTTGAGACGTTGTGTACGACGCTATATAAAATACTTACATTTCTTTAAAAAAAAAAAAAAAAGGCGACACACATGGCCGCACCGGGTTCGAAACCCGCAACATTCAGATCATGAGTTTCAGCCGTCAGATTCACTGGACATATGTACTCTCTTGTATTTATGCTATAGAGAAGCTATTCATTGATGTTAAAATGTTTCAAAGCATAGTCTACATCTTGATCGATTACGCGGTGTGACAACGGAGATACAGAATGATTGCTGCTCTGCCGTATTGTAGTTATAAACGGTAACGAGATGGAATGTTTGGTGTCACGTGTCAGTTACCAGGTCAAAGCGTGTCAGGTATCAGGTATCATTTTGGCTCTTCAGGGGGCGACGCCGATTATATATTCAAATCCGACTATTATGTTAAATCAAGGTCTTACATGATGACCCTTCTGCCAAAGTGCCTATTAATTTTCCAAAGACACCGTTTATTATAATGTCTAAACAGTACAAAATTTACCTTTTCCCTACGGGTCAAAAACCGACGTACGATGACGATAATCGGTTTTTTTTTCCAAGGTAGGGATAGTTACGTCATTTTTACTCATGGAATGGGCTCCCCCCGAGCAAAAATAATAAACCAAATTCAGGCCGTCAGTGACGTCATTCAAATCTTTATTTTTTTCAAAAAATTGGCTGTTATTTCCCATAATAAAATTCCTTTTAAAGATTTTCAACATCTGTAATTGTTCTTTTATATTAATATTCAATTGTCCCGCATGAATGTGAAAACGATGGGGTCC
Organism: Ophioderma brevispina; assembly: GCA_023653785.1. Lineage (NCBI taxonomy): Eukaryota > Metazoa > Echinodermata > Ophiuroidea > Amphilepidida > Ophiodermatidae > Ophioderma > Ophioderma brevispina. The sequence continues at coordinate 14,899 of JAMKCH010001032.1, read as the reverse complement.
ATTAAGTCTACAAACTGAAAAAATAGTTCAGCCGGCTAAATACCCTACCGTGGACTGTATGAGCAGACGGATTCCCCGCTATAGTTTTTAGGCAGGCGTCGCCACTTGCGGCGACCCTGCGGGGGGTTATGCAGTCAAGGTCTCAGATGTGTGGATGACAGTTTGGCTATCAATAGATATTGTAGAGGCTACGTGGCTTGCTAAGGAGACTGTCGGCACATGCAAATGTGAGTTATCAATTAAAACTGAGCAAAAGGAAGCCTATGATCACAAAGAATGACCAAATTTGAACATGTGTTAATTTGCGATTTTATTCCAAGATGATCATTGAGATTATTACACTAGGCCTATAATAATATCACGTATTGGTCACCATTTGCCGCCATTTTGGCCGCCATCTTTTCCTTGATGAAGTAATAGTATAGACCTGTTTATTAGATGCATAATTAATGTTTGAGGGTATTTTTCTATTATCAATATGATAATTTACTAGCGGGAGGCCTGCGCTTTGCGTGGGCTCCCGCTAGATGAGTGAAAGGGAGCGATCACTGAAATGGGAACAATCAATGGGAAACAGAAGCAATCACTGAAGGATCAACGGCCCCGTCGTCCCGTTATTTCACATTACGAATGCAGCTGCAGTAAAATTTACACCCTCAGTGGGTAATTGATCCGGGCCGGGATCCTAGGGGGCCCGGGGGATATGGGGCCGTAAAAAAAAAAGTTCAGCCCTTGCGTTTGTGACAAAAGTCAGAGAGGGAGAGAAAGTGAGAGCGGAGGAAGATGTGAGTGAAGTGATGTGAGTTGGATACATAGAGAGAGAGAGAGGAAGCAAAGGGGGGAAGAGAGAAGGGGGGAGAAAGAGAGCACATGACAGATTAGGGGGCTATTTCCCCTCCTGCGGCGGCAACGCACCGACTACGTTGAGAAAATACTCTGAGGCCTAACCCACGAAATTTTCCATTTTTTGACGCGCTACACGCGGTGAATAAATTTAGTGCTGCTGGGCTTCTCTTGGTTTGAGAATTACACAAACACAATGAAGATTTGTTTTATAAAACGGTTCGTCATGAATTATGAAGTGGACAACTTACCAATTTAAAATCGTTTCTATAAATATACATGAGAAAATAGGTTTTGAAAGTGAAAACCTTGCAAGGTTTCTGCGCGTCGTGCCTGAACCCCCCCCCCCCCCCCCCCCCCCCCCCCCCCCCCCCCCCCCCCACCCCCCCCCCCCCCCCCCGGGCCGCTTCATATATGATTCTTCATGAACACTTCATATATTACTCCCCGCCTACAAAAACTCCGAACGATATACATTACTGTATTAAAAAGGCGTGTAGGTGAATTATAATAATAATGCCGAAGGAGCGGCGTTGGCGTAATGTGTTTGCTTATTGACCTGTGTCCGTTATGCAATGATTGATAAACGAGACGATGTGGAGTTTGAGAGATTTATCCAGCTGGCTTGGGCGCGTTCATTTGAAAGCAAGTTTGAGCACGTGATGGCCATTTCAACATCGTTTGATTTTTTAGGGGGGCGGGAGTATTATTATTATTTGAAACAAACTAAACCATAAGCTAATTTACTTTTTAAACCCGTTTATCATACCTCTATCAATAAAATAAAACAATTACAAATTTATATTTGTTCTATAATTGTCATGAGAAAACTGTGTTTATTGAAAGTGAACAATGCAAGGGTTCCGCGCTTGGCGGGAGGGGCACCCAGAAACACTCTACAGATGAATATTTCAATCAAAAACACCTTTGCATAACATTTATAATAGGCCTACATGAGCACCTCCCCACACCCCGAGCCGAGATGCCACGTCGCAGTCACTGTAACTTCAAACCCCCACCCCTCTGGTTGTGGGGTTGGAAAACGAAGTTGGTTTTTAAAGGGGGGGGGCCCGTAACTCCAGGTTCCCCCCGGGCCCGGAATTTCTCTCGGCGCGGCCCAGAGTTACACCCGCAACCCTAAATCTCATTTGTTTTTGTTTGTTTTCTTTACGTGGATCGAAAGAAGAATGGATTCCACCCTTGCACCTGAATTTCATTAGCGCCAAATGCTGTCATGGCAAAAGCCGAATATACTGGCGAGAGGCCGTTTACCGATCTTAGTTATAGTAGATGAAGATGAGAAAATATTGTGTAATGCCTCCGGTTGGATTTGGGAAAGGGGCCAGATGAAGTTTTTCATCTGCACAACACACCCCCGTCGTTCCCCTTTGAATTTTAGTGCACCACAGTTCCGCTTTTAATGAAAAAAGTCAGCTACCAATATATATAAGATGCCTGTAAGTTCCTTGGATTGTAGTGTTATGCGAGGGGCCTGCTGGTGGACATCATGAAGAAACGATCAGCTGAGGAATCCCCTTCGGATGGTATATAAATTAAGCAACAAAATATATAATATTGCGTGCCGTCACCTTGGTTATAAACTATTTTGCGGCCAAAAAAAACATTTTCTTGAATACCTATTAACTCTAGGCTAGGGACACTCAAAAGGCATGTTTAGGAATCCTCAGGGAACCACTTGTAAGGGAGGCCAGGGGCGGATTCAGCCCTGGCTAGAGGGGGGTGCCAAGTTAAGATGGGCTAGAATGCTGCGTTAGCAGGGGCGGATGCCCCCCCCCTACCCGGCAAGGCGGAAAGCTCTGCCTTTTTAAAGTTGGCAATCAAGCTTTTTCCAATGTAGTGATGGGAATTGTTCATATCACCCATTTCTAAATCGCTGGAATGGAAAGAGTTATTGAGGACAATAATCTTAGACCTGACGATCACAGCGAGCCCGAAATGTTTTAATCGTTTGTGTGATTTGACAAAATGTTTACCTTTTACAGAAATTCAGAAATATATTACCACGTACATGAAAACGTTATTAAACGAAAAAATATAGTTGATAATTTTGTTTGACTTAACTACATGTAAAGTGTCAAAAGAGAGTATGTATATAAGCGCAATGGGTGGAGTATGAGAGGGGTTCCCCGCTGAGCCGCGGAAGCGCGGGACCCCCTGCAATGTTCACTTTCCAAAAAACACATTTTCTTATGCAAATTGATAGAAGAAACATTGAATTTACAAGCTTTTACAAGTGGGTAACTTTTATTAATTCTAGGTATGATCAACGGTCTTAAAATCTAGGTTGATGGGTTAGGTTTTGTTTGAATAATCGCAATAAAGTGTTTTCATGAAGAGTTCATATCAAGCGGCGCAGGGTTTGGGTGGGTCCCCTCCCCACTGCTTACCACGGCACCCCTGCAACATTCACTTCCAAAAACCACATTCTTATGCAAAATTTGATAGAAAACAATTTGAAATTGAAAGTGGTTTCACTTTAATAATGATTCTATAGATTATGATCAACGATTCTTAAAAGTTAAAACGCTTCTAGCTTTTACAATGCTGAGGACACACGGTCTGTTTTAAAGGTTTTGCATAAAACCTGTCCTAACAATTTTTTAAAATCTAGGACAATTTAGATCCCTTAGAGAAAAAAATTATTTCAAGGTATGCGCTTTCTACAGGGGTGGGTATACAAATTGTGCATGATGGAATACTGCTGACCCGCAACTCGACATGTTCTTTCAACCGTTATTTTTCTGACCTAATCGTAGTACTACTCATGTTTTTTTTTGAAATACAATCTGTAAAAATTATAGCAATCGCTTAAAAAAAGGGAAGCAGCCGATAGAACACGCACTCTTCCCAGTTTTTTCACTTCAATCAATCCAGGGGAGTCACAGAGAGTAAAACCAACATTTTGCGTTAAACGAATAGATACCTCACTCATGGTCAATGAATTTCTTCCTAAAGGGTTTATTGTGACATGGCATGTTAAAAGAATAACAAAACATTCTTCTCAAAACAATAACCATATAAAGCCTATACATTTTCTTCCTCAATTGTACAAAAGGATATGATCAGAGATCAGAGGGAAAACTTTTCCGGATCAATAGAATGTTTAGACAAATTTGCAACAGATTTGGATGTTCTCTGCGTAAAATATTGCACGAAATCAATCTGATTCAGATGGAACTTGCATTGTCAATGACATGTTTTAAAACAAAGTTGAAACAGCTTAAGTAATTGTAGTTTGTTAAGAATTTTTATAACAATATTTGCACAAAAAGCACTGTCTGAACGACACGTTGGTATTGCCCGTTCAAAAAATTTTATATTAGTCTGGTTTCTTAGTTTTCCCATGCAGTCTTCCATCACCGTTGATTTCCACATTGGAACTTTAAGAATGTCTTCATTTTTTTTCCAGCTTAGCCTCCTTTTGCCTGTTTCCCCTCTTTAACCTTCCTCCTCTGATCTTACCTTACTTGCGCTCCACTAGCTAGCTTACACCTCTCTCACATCTGCCTCCTTCTTCCCCCCCCCCTTCCTTCTTTCCGCCATTCGATACTCTCCCCCCCTCCCCTTCCCCCCCCTCCCCTGTCCCCACCCCTTCCCCCAAAATTTTTCTTTTTTTGGCCCCCTTTGTTTTTGCTGTCACATGCCGTCCCACCCTCCCGTGCCCGACCTCCTTCCCCCCCCGTGCCTGTTCCCTCGTCGGCTCCGCCCCCCGCCGAGCTTCTTCCCCCGGCTCTCCCCCCCTGTCCCCCGTGCCCCTGCCCCCCCCCCCGCACCCCTCCAGTCTTGTGCCGTGCCCCGCCCCCCTCCCCCCCCCCTGCTGCGGGGTATAGACCGGTAAGAGAATGATAGCGAATCCCGCCCCTTCCCCTCTGCCCGCGAACCCGCGCCGCGTCTGTGTGTTTCGCCCACTACTGCAGGACACTGGGCTGCGGGGCGACAGACACACGGTCCACGAGACGTTGCCTGGCGAGAGAGGATGACAGAGACGGCAGAGATTAGAGAGACGCTAGGCGGTCCGCGACGACGCCAACAACACTGTGGGAGGACTGGGGAAGCCGTGAACACGAGAGAAACCACCCCCTCAAAGGACAGCAGTTCACTAGAGAATGATACCAATTTCAATGTCAATAATTACGGGTAAAGATACAAAGCACCATTGCACTCTACTTCCATTTATCAGCTGTTTGATACCCAAAATCTTCATGAAAGGCACCATGACGAGGTCTTACAGCCAAAAAAGGAATGACTGCAGCAATGATCAAAACAACGGTGGACGAGTAACCACAAGTGGAAGACGTAATAAATGAAAAATTAAACAATCTGAGTATAGACACTACAAATATGGTATAACTCTGTTTGATAAATCAACTCAAGACAAGAAGATGAATAAGAAAGAAACTTAAATGTACATTCTGTATGCACAAAGTATTTGTCACCAAGGAGAGATGACATTGCAATGCTATAGTGACGAGGAGAAGCCAGACTCGTAGGGGTTGTGAAACGTGGCTCCCTAGTTGATGTATCAAACGCTGAAGTGCAAATCCCAGGGTATAAGATAACAAGGTTTGGACAGAAAAAAACTAAGACCATGGATGTTATACTAAGTGTATCTAAAGAGAATACTAAAAGTCCCCAGTGCGGGAATTGACCCCTCCCTAGATGAGTAGGAATAAGCCCTTTGGTTAGTTATAGTTCATGTGAAGGGGGAGATGAAGATTTATTGCTAGGGATCGTAGTATACAGAAGTCATACAACACTGCCTGATCAAAATGAGTCTCGAAAACCAGGTGTTAAGAAGTCGCAAAGATGAGAAGAGATAATGGTGATTGTTGACTTCAATTACCGTTGAAAATAAATTGGGGAGACCATGCAAGGCGCGGAAGATGGGCTTAATTGAGACCTTTTTGATGGTGTCTGGACAATCTATGGAACCAGCATGTTATGAGGCCTACAAGACAGGAGTCAATACGTGACTTATAGGGATCACTTCAAACCCTAAGAATGATCGAAAGCTAAATGTTATTGCTCATTAAAGCAATAATGCGCACCTTTTTGAAGAGCGCCGACACTTTTCAAAATTTGATATTTTGGCACAGTTACGTTGGTGATGTTCTAGGAACTATACACTTGCGAACGAAAATGCTAAAAAATTGCGTATTATTCATAAAAGAAGCGATTTGTAATAAGAATTTTGATCCCAGATGGACGTAACGGCAGAGTGGAAAGCTACGTTTATGCCGTCCATGATGAATGAAAATAGTGCACCTCGAGAAAATAACTCTAACTTGATTTGCCTGAACCAATAAAACAACTAATGGATGAGCGTTAGACACGTCATGGCGCTATTCCCGGTATTATCACCTGGAAGGCCGTTGAATTTTTATGGGATCCACGGCAATAATAATTATGCTGATGAAACAAAATTCATTGTTTTGTGAGAACATACATTTTCGCCCTTACCATCACCGGAAGGGTTCAACCATTGTTACCAATTGCCACCGTGTAAAAAAATCTCAATTTTTTGAAAAATTGGGCGCATCTCAAAAAAGGTGCTAATCTTGCTTATAGTACAAGCGGACCCAAAACATGTTGCAATGGGAATTAAATTACCTCGTTGCAACAAGTAAGTACAACCAAAAAGGGGACTACAGCAACGCCATAAAACTATGACAATATTAAAGCCAAACTGGACAGACAAATTGGGACTAGCATTGCGAAAACAAGAATAATGAAGAAGTTGGTGTTACACCAAGGAGAAATTACGGACCTTATTAAAAATTGGCCCATTATGAAGAATCTAATATACTAAAAGAAACCGTTATGGCTCACAAAGAAAGCACAATTAAATAGTGATTGAGGAGGGGAAACAAAGAGCTGGGAAGAGGGTATCAGAATAAGAAAACTGAAAGAAATTAGAGCATTACAAAAAGTGTCAGAGAGAGGTAAGCTAGAGTGAGATGGTGCTAGGGAGATTGAAAAGAATTAGCAGAAAACATAAACAACAAGTTAAAGACCCCACAGTAGGGCCTTGAAGACCGACCCAGCAGTTGTAATACACACCAGGACTGACAACATGTATGACAGAAGCATCTAAACGACTCTCTTCGTCTGTGTTCACAGAAGTGAAACCAAATGTTCCAGGTCCTGATGACACATATCAAGGACCGAAGGAGGAGAAACCACGGATATGGAAATCACTGCAAATGCTGTCAAAGATAAAATAAAACTGGACCCCTCTTAAAGCAGCAGGACCAGACGAAATCCCTCCATATATCCTCAAAACATGTTTGATGATGAACTGTGCATGCCTCGCGCCTGTATTTACAAAAGTTCTGCAAGAAGGATTCCAAAACCAGACTGGAGATCTGCCCATCGTACGATTACAAAAAAGGTTCAAGAGCCAAAGCATCCAACTATCACCCAATAAGTGTGACGTCAGTTGAAGGGAAAGTATGAGAAAGCATTAGTAGAGATACAATTAAAGAGGAACCTGACAAGTTGTAGTTAATACGCTAGTCACAACATGGTTTTGGAAAGGAAAATCTCTGCACTAAAATCTCATAGAATACCTGAAAGTGATCACAAAGCTCATACATAGTGGGAACACCCAGTTGGTGTCATTTATCTAGACCTGGCAAAGCCGTCGACCACCTTACCACACCAAAAAAAAAAGATTGATAGCAAAAATCAAATCACATGGACATCGAAAGTCAAATTCTAACTTGGGATTCGAAACATGGGCTGGGCTGCCGCAAACAGAAGGTAGTCACTCAAGGAGCAGAGTACGGGTGGAAGAAAGTAACAAGTTCAGTGGTGCAGGGATAAGTGTTGGGACCACTCTGTTTCCTTATATATGTGAACGATATGAAGACTTGATATTAGCGCAACAGCCACAATAAGCACATTTGCAGAGGACACCAAAACTGCTCCAGGTGCAACAAAGGAAGACATAGATGCATGCAAGACGGGATATAGACCCTACCATGAATGGGTCAGAAAACCTGGCACATTAAGTACAATGCAGATCAATGTGGAGTTAGTGCACTTTGGATATCCACAATCGTATCATTCTATCAAATGGGCCACACATAAAAGAAATCGTCGAGGAGAAAAGACTGGGGCATCCAATCAATCAAATCATGAAGTTTCTCAACCCAATGTGCAGCAAAGCTGCCGCACAAGAAAGGTAATAGAGCATTGGGGATGATCCAAAAGACATTGACTTCAGAAGTAAAGAAATCATCTGAATATACAAATCAATGTCAGTTCCCCATCTCGAGTATGCAATTCAAGCATGGCAATCCTTATCTGGAAAAAGCAAGGAAATGATTGAGCAGGTCAGCTAGAGACAACCCAAAAATCATTAACAAGTCTTAACATTTATGTACGAGCGCGGACACCGACTTCAATCTAACAACACTGAAAAGACAGGAAAGAGCAGATATCATCCAAACCTCCAGGATTATAAACCCCCCAAATTGATAAGATAATCCAGAGAGAACCTCTCTTTCAAAAGAACAGTTATCAGCACACGCGCGGGCTATTCACAAAAGTTGGCAAATCCAGATCAAAACTCGACTTAAGAAAACAGTTCTTCACTCAGCGAGTGGTGGATAGCTGGAATAAATTACCCGAGAAAGGGCTTTCCAAAGCGCCCAGGAATTTAAGTAACTTGGGTTTTAGATGGGCAAAAATGGCCCCCCCAAACCCTGCCACACTATTAGTCATCAATGAAGATGGTGAAGGGTGTTATCTACATGTTCGTTCATACTACACTGCAACGCGCGTTGTGGTAAGTTAAGTTGTGGTCTATGCACAGTCTTTTTTCAAAACCTTATTCTTACTGTTTGAGTAAATATGAATTGGTCAAGCTTCGTTTACCACACTTCCTCATCTAATGAATGGAACATTCAAGCATCCATATGTTAAGGTAACAAAAAACAAGCAATGGTAACTAAGTCCGGAGGTTTCACAAAAGTATTTCACGAAATTACGAACTATTGATTTTTCAAAAAGATAATGTGTTTATTTGCTCAACTTTTGTCATTTTTCATAATGTATATATTTTTTGTAGCATGAAAAAAAGAAAAGAAAACATGGTGATCGCGCGTTAAGTGTTGAGAAAGACCGTAACGGGAAAATGGCGTAAGCCGATTTGTTTGTTTGGATTAGTTAGTATAATTTCGCTCTAATTCAAAGGAATTGTAGAGATTTGGTGTCACGTGCTCTGTCACCCGCTTGTCGTTATGTGGTTATATTAAAAAAAGTGGTCGGGACGATCACGTTCATTTCCCAAACAGTGTCATCTCCTCTATCTCTTTCTTTTCTTCTGTAGAAGGTATCCTTCAAAAAAATTCCGGCGTGCGGGGGGGGGGGGGGGGCCAAGGCACCCCGGCACCCCCCCTGGCAGCCGGCGCCTGTAGGTATGCCTAGGTTATGTTAATAAAGAACATTGAAAAATGATTTTTTTTAACGAACCCCTTGAAGTGTGTAGAATAGAAAGTGATTTTTCACGATAAGTATTTTATAAATCGACTTTTATGGTGTCATTAGAAGAGTAAACTTCTAAAAAGAATACAGGTTTAGACTAGTAAAAGAGGCCTCGAAAAATACTTAAATTGGCCAGGTTCATTCTAATCTCTGTATTTTTCAGACGCTTGCTTAAAGTTTAGTGCCATTTGACATTTAGGTTTGGTGTAACATATTGGTCGCTTGCTTTTTGCCATTGCAACTGGATACATTGATTCTAAGCTTAAGGCTAGGCACTTCTGTTTTGCCCTTTTGCTCAGCGCCGCGCGGTAAGCGTTGTAGAGCGACACAGGGCAGTGACATGGTATTGTATCCAAATGTATGCGCGTTATAACATCGCAACAGCTTTGTGTGATGCAGCGGTAGGGTGTTTATTCCATAATGCATCAGCGACTCGCTTCAGCTACAAACGACCCGTTTGATGTTATTTTCTTAGTAACTGAATAGTTTTGAAAAAAATGAATGTCCGAGGCCACACCAGGGCATTGGTATACCCAACCAATGTACAAAAAAAAATCAAACTCGAGAGATAGAGCCATCTCTGAGAACACTCGGAACAAGGTTGAGAATCTTCTTTTATGATAATAATATCCGTTAATGTAGTTTCTGATAAGTTTCCAAAATTTGGCGGCCCATTTTGGGCACCATTTTGAAATTATGTGATATGACGGCAGCCATATTTGATTTGAAAGTTGTCCTATTCAATTTGGCATGTCCAAAAACATTATTATAGACACCCAAAATACCACATTCGATTAAGTATAGCAAATTTATCAATTGCCCCCTCCCGACCGGGACCCCAAGGGGACCCGGGGAGGTGTTTATGTACATATATGGAGATGGATCCTCGGATAGAATTGATAATAGGTCATCAGGAGTGTTGTGCCAAGTTTGGTGATTTGTCCAATGTTTGTAACGATATTTCTACAAGGCACTACTATTAGGGCCCGCGATTCCAAAAGGGTCACGACCCCCAGGTTGGGAAACCATGGTCTAGTGCAGTCCACAGTAGTTGAATTCTGCACTGCAGTCGTAGTTAGCTGTTAAGTGGAGAAAAAAGCTGTAGCTTACCCCTTTGAAAGACTGTCTACAATCACCATTCTAAAAAAAACACAGGGGAATTGGACAATTTATTTCACATGAAGAATTGAGGAACAAATTAAAGCAGAAAAAAATTGTATGGATTGTCAAGCAGCAGCATCAGTCAGAACATATATGTGTTGATCAAAAAAGGTCAGATGGGATGTGGTTCTTAAGATGGAGCTGGAGTAGCTAGACCAGAACAGTCTCTTCCACAGATGCACAAAATCATTGCATCTATAGAATCTTTTGCGATCAGGTTTTTGATGCTGTGAATTTGTATACATGAATGGTTACTTATCGAGGTTTGGACATATGTGAGCCTTGTGTAGATGTAGCAGTTTGGAAAATTACGTCCTGTGAATACGAACATGGCTAATTAAAAAGTTGATTGTCGCCCACCACACGATAAGCCCTTATGTGTGTGGCTACAACCAACAACCCCACAATGTTTGCTTCCAAGAAAGATACCCAGGATTGAACACAAGCATCCAAGCATAAACCTTGTGTGTGCTGTGAATCCCACTGGTAAGTAAGTGAAATATATTGGATTATGTCATAGTCCGTTGAGTCATGCACGACTCTTTGTGACCATGTTGATGATGGCATTCCACCATTCTGTAATTGAAACCATTATATTAAGTGAAGAGTGAAAACGTAACCCCGGGTGTGGCCCGCAATCCCTGGCTTGATCTGCATCAACGTTTTTTAGGATTGTACCACAGTATTTGGTGGTATTCAGAGTATATTAGTGGTATCTAAAAAAGACATTGATTTCTTTGAGATGTAATATTTTGAAGAGGATAAATAAAAGAAGCCGGTTAAACATAGCATGACAGAAAGAAATCGAACTACCCAGGGATCTCGCACATCAACTCTACAAAGAACATGAGGCAAAATCCATTCCATCCACGAAAACTGGTAGACTATATGAGCAGGTACAGCTGAGTGGGTTGTGTTTATTTTGGCATGTTTGTTTGTTTATGCCGCTTGCTGTTTGTTGTAGGTCCTTTGTATCTGTGGTGTCTGTGGTCAAAAATGTAACCCTCTATATGCATGAGTCGTAAAGTGCTACTATGATGTAACTTGGTGGAAGGAGGACTTTGTGGGGTGACATGTTTGGTGACCTCAGTGGACCCACCTTTTGACCTCATGTGACCTTTGGCCATTCACAAACCGCAATGACAGACGACACTAGCGGTCCGAGGCCCGCGATGTATTTTTATTTTTTTCTGTTGATTTTAGACTTTTAAATGCAGTCAAAGATTCTTTAAAGGTTTCAATAAGACCTTATTTTTCCTGTGATGTCATTGTCAATATATATATATTGCTGTTAATTTAAATTGGCAAATCATGCTCTATCTTACATTGTATGATGGATTGGGTGGCTTACACAAAGATTTGGTTTACATTGTTGGCCAGCGAATGATCCTTTTAACGGCAGCAATTTGTAAAGACATATTACATCCACTAAATTTAATTTGGCTTTGTACCTGTGTGGGTAAATATATGTTGTATTAATCGCCACAGCCTTGTTTAACATTTTTTGTGTCCTCTTTGGATAATAGCATAAACTATATTATGGTATGGTGATTTCAAACAAGAAAGAAATTCCAAGATTTTGATCAATTACAGTGTAGAATATATACAAGATGTAGGCTCCATGCCAAAGCATGCTTGACTTGCTTGGAACATATTACTGTGTATGCGTCTAAACTACTGTATTATTCGTTGTCCAAAAATCTTGAAATTTCTTAATCGCACACTCACAAGTTCTATAACCTTTGAGTGGAAGAACGCAAAATTCCCATCGAAAAAAAGGATAACCCACTCTCCTGTAATTATACCGCTGGGCTCATACCATATTTGGTTAATCCCTTATAAAAGACACTTCAGGATTGGCTAAAATCAGACTCCAAAAAAAAGTAGCCCAAAATAGAAATGCTAAAAAATGTTTAAGAAGTATCAATTATTCTAACAAACCCATCAAGTTGATAAGACTAAAGGCAACCCCAAAAACTCTAACAGTGGCTATGTTATATTCAAGGTTGATGGCTATGGCCCGTGGGGAACTTGAAGCAACGCAACGGAATGGAGAATCAGATTATTGTTTTGTAAATTTTCATTCGAAATTATATCTTATGATAAATTACAGGACTTATCCTTCTATCAAGCTGGTAATGCTTGTAACCAGGGTAGGGGCCAGTGCCCGGCTGGATTCCTCCTCATTCCGACGAAAGTTCGAAAAGCTCCAAAACCCCGAAAAGAGCTGAAAAGGGCCAAAAAAGAGGCACCAAATTAGGATTTTTTTAATGTTTTTGTCTAAACGAGGTTCACATTTTGGTAAAAAAAGTGCACTTTGCTAATTGACTCTCCCTCCCCTTTTGCAGTTTTGGAGAAAAGTCCCTTTTTTTCACAATCATGTTCCAAGTGCTGTTGTCAGGGTGTCAACTCACGTATATAGGTGTGTATTGTGTTGGTTTCTGTAGTCAATTATTTCTAACATAAGTTTTTATCAACTGCCATATTACTGTGTGAAAGATGAACAAGCCTCCAAATAGGGCCACAATCTTGGCTGTTAATCACTTTAGCCATTCCCACTAACACTAACATATTAATGTTAAGTCAGCTCATTTGAAAGTCAATTTATGACCTCAATGCAAATATGCAGGGCTTGGCAGATAAACACAATTCTCTTAAACAACAATCTACCTTAGGGGGAATATACGGCCATTTGGTTTTGACTCCAAAGCAATAAGAGAAAGAGTTGAGGATTCGGTCGATAGAATATGCTAGTCTAGTCACAGAAGATAGTACTCAATACCTTACCGTGCATCAAAAGCATTTCTTAAACCAGTTTTTTGTCTTGTAAAAAGAGTGATGTGGAAATAGAAACAATCGATGGGTTAGTAATCATTCGGACACCCTTGTAGCCCATGTGTATATAAGCACCTACACCATCAAATCGATGACACTGCTTAAATGTGCATAATCATCTTTAGGTTTTCACCCTAACCTTGGTCAGAGTTCATGCACTCATCTTAAAGGATTCTTATAACTCAAAGGGTTGGAACTGATAGAAAGATGTTTTGTAAAAGGTGGTTTTCAGGCATTCATGTAGCTTTTGAAAAGATGACAAGAAGAGTGAGGAACATGACGCGTTACATTACCAGTGCACAGTGTTTAAAGCATCAAATCTTCACACATGTGTCATAATTTCATGCACATCATTTCACCATTCTCAGTGGTTCATCATGGTCCTGGTGTTATCTCGAGAGGACGCTATCACCGGTGGAGAACAATAAAATAATGGGTCCACAGACCCAGAGGTTTGCTAAGGAACATGCACCAGAGTCACTGAGGGCGCTCTGGGGCAAGGACCATCTGCAGAATGCCATCCATGGTAGTTCCACTGAGGAACATGCAAAGGAGAAGATTGAGGCTTTTTGATTCCAGAGGTTAGAAATCAAGGAAGATGGTCAATTAATAAGTGAAGTATTCTTTATTATTCGGATATTTTCTGTATGATGATGCCAATGTGACGGGTTTATTTGGTTTTTTTTGAGGGATACCGCAAGCAGATGTGTAACTCAATGGCCTTTTTTTAAGGAAAGATGGAGATTGAATACCTTAGCTCTATGTCACCTTCTAATACTATGGAACTCTCAGCATCTTGAATTAGAATCCTTGCATGGGAGCTGTTAGGTGTGCCTTCAGGTTTTTCAGGGCCCTGCTCGGCAACTTTTGAGAATAGGCTTTGAAAGCGTGGCTGACTGCCAGGGTTACGTTGCTGCAGCCATGCGTGTGTGCACTTTATGTTGCCTGTGTTATGTTTATATTTGCCTGAGAGACATATTGGTGGCCAAAAAGTTAATAAGTTAGGGTGTCAATTGACTTGCATTGTGTGTGGTGATGTAAATTGTATAATTTAACCACCTAGGCCAGGAAGTTCTTACAGATGCCCAAGCTAATGGTGGAGATGGTATGTGACATTGGGTTGACATACTTGTGGTGTCTCTAATAAATGCCACCCTTATAAATGCCACCCGTTAGAAATCAAGTTTTCTTACCTTTAAATGGGTCCTCAGTTCATAAAATACATGTCAAAACAAAGTGAAAAACAGCCAAAATATATTTCCATTCTGTCATGAGAGGTTCTGCCTCCTGACAGGGTTTGAAGAGACACTTTTTTATTTGTTGGAGAAAATTAGTGCATTTCTTCCATTTTACTGGAAAATGAGTTTAACCTCTAATTAAAAGCCCTCTCTCTGAAAAAAATGCAATGTCCCTGGGGGCATTTATTACAGACATATGGTACACTGCCTGAACAAATGTTGGCCTGTGAGACGAAAGTTCACTTCTTATTTCTTACATTCAGATTTAAACTTAAACGCAGTAGGTGTAAAAATTTGGGCATTTAGGAATG
>JAMKCH010001031.1:0-40115 GCA_023653785.1 Ophioderma brevispina | reverse complement strand
CCCAAAAAAAATTACACCAAAAATAACCATGACTATTAAATGTATTTCTTGAGTCAAAGTAAAATATTTTTATATTAGTTTTTGAGATGGAGACGTAAACTTGCTTAGGAAACAAGGCGTCACGAACCTGCAAGAATTTGGGAGGTAAATCCATATCCTTGGCAGCCAAGCACACGTACACCGTGCACAGTGGCATTCTTAGCAACTCCGTATGTTGTGCCAACAGCCGTTCCAGCGACATGAGTACCATGGCCTTGACAGTCCTGTTCAAGATCAATAAAAAAACATTTTTAAAAACATGTTTACCTCGAAAAATAATGAAAGATTAATATCCTTAACTCTTTGCACGCTGGGCATTTCTGTATAAGTGATAAGTCATTAATGGCATTTGAGATGGCTTTCCAAATATTTGGGATGTCACCTAAAAACGAACAACAAAGGCTAGGTCTTCTTTCGACTCATTTAAATGCATTTTTCACGCTGATTTTGCATTTGCTCATGAAAATAAATAATTTGGAAATGTTTATAACAAGAAAAGACAAAAATTTACCAAAATTCATCTTTGAGCGAGTAAATTCGCCTGCCGCATGCAAAGAGATAAATAAAACCAGCTCTAGTTGGCTTGCTATTGCCGAGTGAGGGCACTGCATACCCAAAAGAATCTCAGTGGACACAGGCCATGTCGACAGAGTCTGCAAATCATTTCAATTTTTCACGCCGGCCATGTAGAACAAAATGTCTCAGGGCAGTACAGACTAAGTCTTACTGCTTGGCCGTTTTTGTGTTTTTTTTTTGTGTTTTTTTTATAAATCATACCTTCGGCGATGATTTTTCAAGTCAAAATTGAAATTAATATTTTTTCTCAAATACATTTTCGAGAAAAATCTATTTCAAAGTTTGTATTTCCCATACCAACACACAATAAAGGCTATTTTGAACGCTCTGTGGCTACCATATCGGGGTCCCCGCGGGTTCCAAATTCACACCAGATGATTGTCTGGTCGTGTACAATAGAAATGGGTGAACAAAACTTTTAGGTGTTTTAGACCCAAATTGCGATTCTAGCTGGCCTACAATGATGAGTTCGACCAGTATAACAAAAATATTTTTTACATATGAGCTCTAAAAGCTAATCTGTTTTTTGTTTTTTGTTATTTTTTTTTATTAATATGTGGATTAATTGCTGTAAAAACGCAAAAGGGAAAACACATGCATACATACACACACAGACATAAACAACAACGCAAAGCAAACTTACACAAGCAAAAATAAATTCACACAAATTGAAGGGAAGAAAACAAGACAAAAAAACACACACTCGCGCGCACATTTCTGTAGGCCACTTTAAAATGAAATTGAGGATAGAAAAAACTTCAATAGCGCCATCGCTAATTTTCCAGTTAAATAAAACCAGCTCCAGTTGGCTTGCTATTGCCGAGTGAGGGCACTGCATACCCAAAAGAATCTCAGTGGACACAGGCCATGTCGACAGAGTCTGCAAATCATTTCAATTTTTCACGCCGGCCATGTAGAACAAAATGTCTCAGAGCAGTACAGACAAAGTCTTACTGCTTGGCCGTTTTTTAAGTTATAAATCATACTTCTGAGTTGATTTTTCAAGTCAAAATTGAAATTATTTTTTTTTTCTGAAATAAATTTTTGAGAAAAATCTATTTCAAGGTTTGCATTTCCCATACCAACATACAATAAAGGCCTATTGGGAACGCTCTGTGGCTATCATATCGGGATGCCCACGGGTTCCAAAAAAATTTATGTAGGATACAGCAAAAGCAGTTGAGTTGCTGGACAGCTCAAAACACAAAACGATATTTAAAACATTTTTGCCTCATTTATAATATTAAATGTCAAACACTAAAAAACACTTTTTTAAAAAAAAAAGGTTAGTAAAAATGATCTAAAACATGTTTGAGACCCAACGTACGTTTTTGATAAACGTTCTGTGATCGAAAGGATTTAGTAGGGTCTGCTACGTATTCCAGTTGGATGGCGTTGCCAAAATTGATTTTATTGGCTAATTTTATTAATTTTATCTTTTTAAGTTTTATTTAAGTTGTACATTTTTTTTTAATCACATCTACCCGCAGTGCCATTTTGTGCCATTTTGAAATGTCGCCATTTTTCATTACCTTTCGACTTGTGAGCAAAGTAAAGAAATAAAATGGTGGATGGAATGCCTATGTTTTTTATACCAGGGATCCACTAAAACCACTCTTAATTAGTGTAGCTATATTGGTTCTTAGCTGCCATCTTGAATTTCCAAATTCAAAATAGTACTTGTCCTATATTTGCTTGTGAGCGGCGTAGAAGATATTAAAAGATCTGCTAATACCTATGTTGTGGATGCCAGGGAATCCATTAAGAACACTCCATTAATAACAGCTTATTTGGGTTTGTCGTCATCTTGAATTTCAAAATGGCGATTTTGTGTGTGATATTCGTATTTCTAATACTCGTCTTGTGAGCAATGTAGAAGTTGAAATCAGTGGCACTATCCATGCTTGGTGGTGTAAAAAGGATTCCATCCACGAAACCCTTCGCTTTCCATTAGAAGTAGATACTTTGGTTTAGCCGCATCTTCAATTTCAAAATGGCCGCTATTGTAACCATAAATTTTATCTACCTTTATTGCCAAGCAAAACTGGAAAACTTGAAAAGGGCAGCATACAGGGCGTATCAATAAAACGAAACCAAAACTCTCCCCCAATTTGTTGTCGTAATTGTGTAAAATTACATGAAAATAATTAATGCCATTTCTTAACGACCACATAATATCTTCTCTTTCCAAAGATAGGAATTTGTTCATGTGCGGTCTGGATAACCGAGTAAGTAGTAATCATGTTTTGCACAATGGGATAAAGTAAGCTATTTGGAGGAACAATTTTTTTTAACCAAAATTTTCATCCAAGACCTTATTTTCGTGAAATTTTTGCAAAAGTTTCTAACTTAAGACCACTATTTTGGGGCATTTTCGCCGTCTATCACCCAAACACCCCTATTTTTTTAGTCCTCTGTCAACGAATTGCCCCTGGGTTCGAAAACGACAGCCTTAAACCCATATCCATTGCATATGTGACCCACCCACCCCCAGGGGATTCTACTGTCAACGAGCGATTCACGGTTTACACGTCTTTATAAATGGGAACATTGCGGGAAAAAGTTATGTCATGCCAGAATATGCGGTGGTTTCCGATTCTTGCAGATTGATGACCCAAAAATCGCAGACAGAGAAATTGAATAGAATTGGTCCCGTGGGCAAAGCAAATACGTTCATCACTGTACCTTCTAAGTATGTTGGGCTAAATGATGATACACAACTTTTGTCCAATTTTTTTCCGACCACCACTCCATTCTCTAATATTAATTTTAAAAACGAAGGGTCTAAGCTAATTGAATGGACAGAGTAGTACTTAGACAAAGTATTTGACCAAGAGGCAGCATTATTTTGGAGCAAGGCGAAAAATGTAAACCGTATCAGATTTTCATATTCCTTAGTGAGGTAGAAGAACTTTGGCGGGTAATTATTCCTATCATTTCTTTCTTTATGGGAAAACGCGTCAGAGTTGTTCAAGTTTGGTGTTTGGCAACTTTTCAGTTCATTTGCCTTGCATTTTTGTTCGGAGAAAAAGGGGCATTTTTATGGCCTACGCTGATCTGTACGTCCATCGCATTATATTGGATTGATTGGTAAAAGGAACAAACCCTCTCAAAACAAATGGAATCGTCGAAACGGCCCAAACTTTAATGAATGAACAGGATTCAAAGGAAATAAAAATCCTACTAATAACAACTTTACACATCATATTCAGGTGGGTCACTCAGTTGCATCAAAAACCATCACCAGTTGCTCCGGCAAATTCTTCATGGACCTAGACTGAACACCAGTGGCAATCCATACACATGAATTGGTGCGTCTAACCTATATATAACACCAAGTCATTGGCTTGATTAAAATAATGTGTTTAGGTTTAGAAGATTTTTTGGTTGAGATGATGATTGATGGAAAGAGGGCGTCAACTATAACTATTCGATACCTCTTTTAACACGTCTGCAGTACAAGAAACTACATATCTGAAGGTCCCCATGAGCCTCGGACCAATCAACGATTCAGGTTTTGGATACGATGATCCAAGGTTATAGATGTGGGCCACGTGTGGTCCAGAATATAAAACAGTCTGATTCATGAACTGAAGGTTGAGGGTTCGATCCGGCTGCGGGTGTGTGCACTTGGGCAAAAGCACTTACACCTGTTACTCTCTCTCCTCAGGGGATTGAAAAGCGGAGATGATATTATAGTCAAATTCAAGCGCAATTCAAGCAACGTTGAGAATATCTTCCCGTTTAGAGATGTAGAAGGTGGATCTTGGTGTGCGTCGCCCATATTAGACGAACGAAATGGCGTTCGTAAAACAAAAGATGGTGATTGATCATATTGTATATATGATCAATCTCACAGAGAGGGCAAAAATAAGAATGAGTTTCGCAGATTTGGTGTGATAATCGGGGCCAAAAAAGTGTTATGGTATGTGACTATGATATTCCCCATATGAGAGCTTTAAACTGTCAGTATTAAACACAATTGAGAACTATCTGAACGTTTACAAATTAAGTAGTGGGGTTGATACATTGCCATGTAGTTATTTAAAGAGAATGTAGTATCATTGTTTAAGGTTTTGAACAGCTTCCTTGTGAACAAATCGTTCGTTATTGGTTGAGTTTCTTCCCAACTCGTGAAGCAATAGTTATCAATAATTATCATCATGTTTACCAATATTAGGGGATTAGTCAAAAAAAGATGGACAAAAAACAAAAAAAATTGTCACCCGTACAGTTTCCAAAATCATCTTGGTCTCCATGAGGAGTTCCAGTCAGGCCCAGAGTCACACAGAACAGAAACAGCTTTACTCCGTGTAAAGAATGATATGAGGACATGTATGATTAAATGGGATTGCAGGCTTTTGTAGTATTACTGGATCTTTCAGCTGCCTTCGACAACGTAGTTTATTAAATTCTTCTTGATCGTTGTCGTCATTTCAATATCACTGGTATGCGCTTAAGTGGATTTCATGGATTCTCAGTGATCGGTATGGGGAGAATCGGGGGGGGGCGGGTGAGAGGAGGAGGAGGCCACTTTATCACCCTTCCACCCCTCCTCCCCTCCATCTCTCCCATCGCCCCCCCCCCCCCCCTGGGTATTTGTATTAGGTTTTGAGCTAAATTTTGTGTACCTCAAGGATCGGTCCTTTGGAAAACCACTTTCCTTTGTCCTAATAAACTAAAATCTATCGACAAAAAAAGACTGTACTCCATTCATATTTGGGCTGTGTGCGCATAATTCCACCTGACTAAGAATCTAAAAACACGGAGAACAAATAGAGAAAAGCATGCTTTGAATTCTCTTTCGTGTTAAGACAAAAATGCGCTAAGTGAGATTTCCAAGTAACTCAAGAAAACTCGGCTCGTTATCAATCCAAAGGCAAGTTCTTGGTCTCACGATCCAAAGCCCATGGACGGCAAGCAGAAGCTAACTATCCCGTCCTTTATTCATGATTTCACGTGCTCTGATTTACGAAGCTGAAAAAAACAATTTGCTCGATTTCAGGATTATCAAAAGGATTTTGAAATCAAGTTTTTCTTGGAATCTATTTTGAAAACACTGGACAAACAAAATTCAAAAAAAGTGTTTTAGTGATCTCCTAAAACTAATCGTATTGACTTCATAAATTCATTTTTTTTGGTTCATGATATCTATATCACGGAAACTTTCTCGGCTTAGTATAAAACGCCGAAACCAAAAGCGGAACAGCGCGAAAGCGAAGCGCTAGTGAATTCGGCAGAAAAACAAGACAAAAAAAAAAAAAATAAAAAAAACCCTCAATGAAATAAAAACTTCATTGTTATCGTTGAGGTTGCCGAATTCACTAGGGCTTGCGCTTTCGCGTTTTACAACTAAGCTAACTCTCGATAGTGTTCAGGACAGCAACCTTGATAATACCATTAAACCTAGTTTAGTCTAGCAATTGAATACTGCAATGCCCAATTGCTTCATATTTCAGCGGTTGTTTAGGAGGAAGGGTAAGCATTTCGACGGTTTGGATCATTAACATTCTCCATAGGAAGTTGTTTACCTAAGCGTGTCAACGGTTGTGGTTTGTTTGTTTGTTTGTTTGCGCTGCTGTAGTTGGTTAAAATGACCACCTTTACGACAGCAGAAGAAAATTAGCAAATCCACTTATGCATAAAATAATACAAGCCCAGGTTTTTCTACCATAAATAGTTAATTTATAATGCAGAAATAAAAGACACAAATAGGTTGGACATAAATGAAAATGAAGGGCTGATCTGAAAAAACGTTCCAAAACTAGTTAAACATTTGCTCGTAACATTAAAACGTATCACCGAATCAACTGGAAAATTTGGAAATAACTTTTCTCGAAATATCTAGCTAACGGTGCAGGCCTAAGTAATGCACTTTTAAATTCGTGACTTGTCCAAGAGCCGATTGGGATAAAACGCTGAGACGAAGAAAACTTTGATTGTTTGTTGATATATATGATGGATCTTTCAGTTGTGCTTCCTCACGAAGATGTGAATCTTCGAAAACACTAGAGAAAGTATCAACGTCTACATCATCCTATAACAAGACCAATACAAAGTTATAATAAAACGTCTAAACCCAATGAACGAATATATTGTGAATCGTAAAAAAAAGAACGTATATAATGTGCATTTGTTAAACCAATATGGACGGATACATTGTACATTTGTTTTTAAACTAATGGAATACACCACCAGCAGCAGCAAACTACAGCGGGCATGGATTACACAAAAATCCGGTCACGCATGCTGCCAATTCAAAAAACACGGACATGTGCCCTCGAATTTCCCAAGAAAAAGCCGATGACGTTTGTAGAAGTTTGCTAAAATGGTCCTTTATACACACAGAACCAGTTCAAGAAAAAACTTCTACCGATCACAATATTTTTGTTTTTTTAACAACCATTTAATTAAACCCGAATAACAACTTTCCACAGACGCCTACAAAGTCTGTTGAAAGAGACTCTTACTGTGAAACAATGACACTCGTAACACTCAGCTCAGCGGGATGTGTCGATGCTGTGGAATACACTTGCATTGGAGAACACAAATGTAAGCTAACAAAACTCATATCAAATCCCTTCAATGAAATTTACATGTTTGATGATTATATTTTCTTAATACAGAGATGCTAATTAATTTTGCCAAAACATGCTTTTGTAATTACAATTAAACAAAATGAAGAAATTTTACCGTTTGTAAAACTATATGGTTAAATAGGTTATATTCACATATTCACATATCTATCAAATGACAGGCGTCAACCTTGGGATAGGAATGCATCAAAGATGTAGGCGGTAATATGTACCACCATCCCCCGGGATAGGATTTAACCATGTGTTCAAATATATTTCTAAAATCCTTAGTAACTTGTTGATGTAAAAAGCATTCGAGATTTATTTTACCTTGAGAACTACAATATATTGGTCAGGTATTTTATCCTCTTTAGATTTCATATGAAGCGTTGCTTCGCTTGACACCAGGTTGGAATACGCGACAACCGCAACCACCATCAAAAACGTCACATGAAAAGTATGCCTGGGATACATAGTAAGCTGGAAAAGCAAAACAATTTTTACTCACAGTTTGAAACAATCGTTTGTGTTTTTTTGATAGGAAACGCCCTCTATTTTCAAAAATCTTGATTGTGGCATTGGCTAGATGCCACATAATAATACGAAATCCGACTGTTTCTGTTATCCTGTTGAAGTGTTGGCATCAGGTCCAGTCTCCAGAAAGTGTTCCATGTCAGTGCATTTCACTGTTGTGTCAGTTTTGAAACTGCTTGGTCAATGATATGTTTTAAGAGTAGAGTATTGAAGTAATCCTGTGTGCAATTTTGGTTCATTTTGATGGGCAGGATTTTAAGATATGACCTGGTAAAAAATTATAAGTTTCTTTTTGTGTTCAGTTTAGTATTCAACCCGATCTGGCAGACAGGCAGAATTTGTGTGTGTGTGTGTGTGTGTGTGTGTGTGTTGTTATATAGCCTCCATTTTTGTGATTAAAAATATTAATTTTCTCTATTTTATTTGAGAAAAGATTTCTCAAGGGAAAAGTACTTTGTTTATGATAAAAAGGAGAGCAGGGGATTCCCTAATGTTGTTTGTGCAAAATGCACCTGTTATTTACTAGATAGAATTCCCCAAGATGTAAACTTAGAAACTGAGTCAACTTGTTTATGCTTTAAGTTCAAAACATGTTAAATGATCTGGGAATTCCCCATGAAGTTATAAATGTGAAATGATGCAATTCAGATGATGTAATTTTTGTGAAATCTGATTTGACAGTGCTAGGTTATGTTTATGCATGATGCTGTGGTAATATCTATTTTCAGACTTGGGAACTTTGTGAAAATGATTGTATAAATCGAGTTGGCCAGAGGTTAGATTTGCCACACCAGAGTAGCTAGAAGCTATAGCTAGTTTTGACCTGCAATAATTGCAGACCTGTACTTGGTGCCAGGATTTATTATATTTTCAATTCCACTTGAGCAAGGTTCTATAATTAATCTACTGTCGTCTTTGAAGCCAAAAGTGCTGGGAATCAAAATAGGATTCCAAATTGTGGACATATAGAAATCGTGATGATTATCCTGGACTGATATACTGTGGAATATTAGTGTCGTCGAGGGAATTGTTTAACCTTGTCGTCTTGAACTGCTGGACAAAAGTTATCTTCAGGACTGAGAAGATTCCCATGGAATATTATTACCTGAGGATTTTTAAGTGTGACTTTGCATGCTGTCATTTTGGAGTCTTTGCTGTGAGGACATATCATCGTTGAACTGCAACACTTCTTTTGGACATTAAGTATTAATCTTATAAATTGTGTGTAATTTTACTATATATGTAATGTTGTTTTGGACATACCAAATTCTTGAACCAAATAGATTTGATTAAAATCATTAAATCTGTTATATTATATAAAATTCAGATCACTTGTGCACAAGGCTCATTCATTTGTGTTTGAAAGGTATTTCTGACCTGTGACGCCTATGAGACGTCATAACAGTGTGTGTATAGCAACAATCGATTGATTTTGAACATTGCCGGTGACTGTGATCTTGTTTTGATTGATTGATTGATTGATTGATTCCCAAAATCCATAAAGACAACTATCCCGGAAAACCAATCATCTCCTCACATTCTTGCTCTGTCGTCCTCATTGCTTAGTATCTGGCCACCATCCTTGCTCCTCTTGTTTACCAGTCTTCCAACTTACATCAAGTACTCTTCACATGCACTCAGTCTTCTTCAAGATTTCTCATTTCCAACTCGGGGTGACAAGTTTCTCTTTACCATGGATATTTCTATTCCGCATGATCACAGCATGGAAGCTCTTGTGCATTATCTTAACTCACGTACCACATTGAACGCACCAACTGGCCAGCATTACAGACAATTGAAAGGTATGGGGCCTGCATTGGTCCAAGTGCGGCGTGTTTTACAACTGGGTATATCGAGGGACAAATGCTTTAGAATTATCATCACCCTATGCCAATCATACGACGACATTGTGGGTGCGTTTTCTGGAGATGGGACAAATCTTCTTGACTTTATAACATATCCAAGGTTTCTATGAATATCTTAATTTCACCTATGAAATATCTTCTGATTCAGTTGCCTTCCTGAATCTAAAGCCTGCCATCAACAGTCAACAACAAATCACTACCACAATTTATTATAAACCAACGTTTTTTTTATAGTTATTTTATGTATCAATCCAATCACCCTCCAGCATGTACGAACGCCATACCATATAGCCAGTTGTTGAAGACCAGTGACGTCAATGATCTTCATCATATTCAGAAAGACATGGTTGATTTTTTTTCGTAAACGCGATTATCCATCCGATATCACTTGTGCCGCTCAAGATCGCGTCAAGTTCGACAATAGGGAATCTGTTCTCCATCCTTCAACCACAGAGTCCTCAGGTTTGGTCTCCCTTGTACTCACGTGTCATCCCTTATTAAAATCTCCCTATTCGGCCGAACATTATATTCAACATCTTTCGTATACTCCGGGATTACGAATCCACCTCTGAAGTTTTCAAGAAACTTCCTATAATAATGGACATTTATAAAGCGCCAGACTCAGGCCCGAAGGTCGCTCACTGCGCTGTGGCCTAATTATTATTACGTGCCATCAGGAAAATCGTCACAATCATTTCGGCTACACAGGTCGGCAGCCGGCCACTTAGATTGTACCGTTGCCCATAACAGCTCCCATATTTCGCCTGGGTATGACGAAGCCAATTGAGATTAAGTATCTTCTTGCCCAGGGACACAAAAACGTTGACCACAGTGGGGGCTCGAAACTCGCGATTTTAACGGTATAATGATCACGGTTCCTGCACTTTTCCACTAGGCCACACGTTCTCTCCTATGTAATATACAGCGGAACAAAAACCCTTGATAATCATACATTGTCAGTGCGGCGCATCCCATCACTCCTCCCGGTATTGCCGGTACTTTCCGTTGCACCACTTGTCCTTACATTTCCGATGACACCGTATTCTTGGCCTCAAGGAATAGAAGATTCGTAATAGTTTGAAATTACCACTGATTTTACTTGTATTTCCCGCAACGTTGCTTATGCCATTCAGTGCACCAATTTGTAATAAGATTTACCATTGGAGAGACCTCCCGACGCTTGGCAGACCGCACCAGCGGAAAATTCTATCGCTCATCGAAGAAACGTTCGCGCCAGAGTTACCGGTGTATAAGGAATTATAGTCACCGGAAGCATGCATAGTACGGGACTCCATGAGAAACGGAATAGACCGTATTCAATATGAGACGTCAGCCACCAGCATGTGGTGGAAAGATGCATACATTCCTTTTTTTTTTAAAAGTAAGTAAGTACTACTTAAAATAAGTTTTGTCATATGATCTCATCACATTTATGAGAAGTAAATGAATGTGATGTTTCAAATGATGCTGTCTGGCCGCTTCATAATTGCCAGATGATCTAGCTGTCTGGGATAGGGGTTATAAATAATATAAAGAATGTAAAGGCGCTGATGCTGTAGCCGTAAAAGTATTCATCTAAGTGATATAGCAACCCGGGTACATGTAATATTGGTTGTTTTCAGTAATCCACCCATTTTTGATAGGTTATAAAACTGTCATGACGATTTAGCTGTCCAGCAGTAATTGAGGCCATCTCCCTCAGCCATACAGTAAATCAAATCTTGATTCAACCATGACCCACCCCCCCCCTGCCCCCCCACTTTGGCTCTATAATTATGCCAAAAAAGCTATGATTGTAACTGTCTGGCATAACCTCGGTGCCTTCTGCAAAGAAACAATGATAAATTTGTGATGTCCAACATGGGGGAAAATCTTAATTCCGCTATGATGTGTAGCTGTCTGGCGACCCCCTGAGTGGCCTGCCGTGGGCAGCTGTGGGGCTAAGACACACGCGTCGATAAAATGTGTAAAATGTTTGTGTTACTTTAGCCAATATTCTGCTATGATGTAAACTGTTCTGGCATAAGCCTGGGTCCTCCCATGAGAATTTGGCATTTGTTGAGTTGATGACAGTGGTAGGCAACTTCAAAACCACTGTTTTGTACTGTGTGAAAAATGAAGTGAGGGCTGGTTGGTTCAAAACACGCCCCATCCAAAATTTTCTGGGTCCTTTGATCCTTTGGAGTCCAAAGTCAAAGGTATTTATGACATGAATAACATAGACTCGTCTCATTGATATTAAACCATAAAGGTCACAGACCAGTCAAACAGGGTGCATGCGTGGGAACATGCATACGGCGTGCGTTTCTTGTGTTAAAAATCCTTTCCGTCGTCGCTGTCGTTACCGGCGACATTAATTATTAAGTCGTTCTGTTTACCCCTAAGGACACTTGATTTGGTTCTTTATTATCATTTCAGGTGGGGCTAATGTATATAAAAGCTTTACAACCAGAAAAAATATCGATTTTTTAAAAAATCTTGAGGAGCCACTATGTTTCCAAATGTTGACAGTGTCTCTTTAATTCCAAGCACCATTCGATAGTGCACCTTTAATGCCACCTTACCCTCTACGGCTCTCTGGGACTCGTGTTACTATTTTATATTGCAAGACCACTGAATGACTCCTTGGATGACCTTTGACCTCTAGGCACTCTTATCTGCTGAACCTTAGATGACCTCGAAATTGTTGGCATCGAAAGTTGACTAAAATTAAAATGAAAACATGTAGTATTTATAATCCCTACCGCCTAGAGGAAAATTTGACGGTCACCGCAAAAAAAGGAGGATGCGGTATTTGTCTTGTTAGCATATAAGTGACAAGTTCCCCTTAAACCAATATAGTGATACAGCTCCTAGTAAAAAATAGGTGATCAAAGCCTTACATTTAATTCTGCTGTCACTAACATAATAGGCTTATCGCATATTACACCCCCCCTATTGATAATTGAACAGCCATGATAACTAAGCACAGTACGACTACCTCTAACAGCTCGCCATTTACACCTGGGTGAAGTGAGACCAGCAACATAAAATATATTGCCAAAGGACACAACCCTTTCGAACTCAAAGCATGGATATGCGAGGTTCATGGGCGGAACGTTGAATTTTAACATTATAATTTCTGTTCTTCCTTCTCACCTTGTTATACACAATGACCAGTGATTAAAAGAGGACAGGAAATGCCGGCCTATTATTGTTAAAGTAAAGAAGTGTGGAAGTTCATTCAACTTACGATAATTGAGATTTCCAAACTTTGTAATTACTGTGTGAAATCTATCATAGTGTAGAACCAATAACCGTTCTAAATATACTATGTTTAAAATCTCGAAAAAAATTTGTCAACTTACTGATAAAAAATATTGCATGCCACTTGAAAATCCATATGGAAATGTGATATTGGATATAACAATTTGGTGACAGAAATGTTGTATTGCCTTGGCTATATGTCATTGTCTTGGTTGAATATTCGGCATTAGCTTGAATATATATGCATAAACTGACAACTCCATTGTACTGTCAACTTCTATATAAAGACCCCAAAAGTAACGCAGAATTTGTGAAATACCCCTATAAGTTACAAACCATTAAGTATAGCCACAAAAACATAAAATGATATCATAGTCGTTTTGTTCTGGAAATTTTGACACCTTGCTCCATTGTGATCAATATCGCTAACACAGTGTTCGTTTCCGCTAAAATGTGTCACATTTTCAAAGTTTGCCACGGAATACATTATTACAAGGTTACAATACACACACTTCACGGGACGAATGCGGTTCTTCCATTGAATGGCAATCAATAATGGCTATAACTTATTGCAACTTTTAAAAGGGGAGAGATTTTCTATAATGGGGCGTATTGTGTTGGCAATATTGATCGCGCAATGGGGCCAGAAGGGTAATCAAAATGGACGGAGGAAAAATCGAAACTATGAATCTTTTATGTTTGCGTGCATAGACAAATGGTTTGTAACCTATGAGGCTATGTGGGTATTTAGACATGATGCGTTACTTTTTTGGGGGTGGGTCTGTATATTTATGGCACGCTCCACACTCGCCAAATCATGGCGAGTTTCATGCGACTGATATCGAGTTTACCCCGCTAATGTCGAGTTTACAGCGCAGCCTACCAGTTTGAACTCGATGTGCCGAGTTTCATTAAATCATGTCAAGAATAAATCATGTCCAAATAAATCATGCCGAGTTTTCAAAAAATTGACATGATTTTTTCAACCAGTGCAAACGACATGATTTTGTCTCAACTATGAGCAAACTCGACAGGATTTTTTTTCAAACATGCGCAAACTTCGACATGAATTTTTTTCTCAACAGAGCAAACTCGAAATGATTGTACACCGATACACCAAAAAAAAATCCATGTTCGAAGTTTTCCTCAGTTGAGAAAGAATCAGGTCGGATTTAGAAAGTACATGAATTTGTCAAAAACCTCACCATTATTAGAGAGCAAACGCGATGTATAGAGCGAAAATGGACATATAGCGGCTTTTCTTTTGGCCCCAAATCGACATATAAACAGCTGCCAACACTCGAAAATAAATGCGAGGAAAAAAAAACTCGATACACAGCGCGTTGAACTCGACATGCGCGGGAAATTTCGCCATGATTTGATACGTTGGGAGCGTAAAAACGGAACATGATTTATGTCAAACTCACATATAGAGGCACAACTCGATGTATAGGGGGTAAACTGGACAGAGAGCGCTGTTTGTAATTGAATATAACGCTTGCCACTCGAAATTGTATGGCGAGGAAACTCGATAAGACAGCGCGTGTAACTCGCCATGCGCGGGACAACCTCGCCATGATTTGATTAGTAGGGCGTGCCATATATATGGTAACTGTAGAACAAATTGAAACAGGACAACACACTGTCAAAGTTGGCATACTAAAGTTATTGCAACAAAATTTGTGTGTGTGTGTGCAATAGTAACAAATTTGTTGATATACCTCACGCCAAGGATCTCCACGTACGGATTTCTTCTGTTTCTTATAGGTACGTCTAAACGTCACAAGACTCAGCAGCTGACTTAACAGCTATCAGGTTTCTATAATAATGACAACAGTGGTATTCAATTTCCATGTCAATCCTACGTACTGTATATACACACCTAGGACATAATCTGCTGCTGCTAAAGGTTTGCAGTGTGGATATAGCGAACTTGATAAGGAAGCCATATTAGAACACTTTCCATTTACTGCATGTAGCTAGCATGGACTGTTCAAAGAAAGAAGCTTCACCCAGTGTATTGAATGGCACGCGAAGGGACCTGATACATCTATGAACACAAATCCCGCCGCTACCTGTGTTGCAGTATCTGAAGATGGTGTCTCCAACTACTGACTCTTAGTACTACACTCTAAAAACGTATTTTACTCAGTGCGGGAGTAAAGCGTGTTTGAGTAAAAAGTTGAGATTTATCAGCAATGTGAGTAAACACACATTTCGTTCTGATATCTTAACACCAACAAGTTTAATCATATAATCATATTATTATTATGTGGTGATGGCAATGGACTTGTCAGGATTGTAAAGTTTGGTGAGATCCGGCGTAACTCTGGCGTACCGGAAAACCTGATATCAAGCTTATGAATTCGGCAACCTTCACCGAGTGCTCGATGCTTGTACCACTGTGAGCGCTGTGTATTCCAATGGCAATTTGCTATATGCTCAGTAAACTTATAGGTTGTAATTGTGCCAGCATGATATTTTCAATTAATCTGACAAATTTATGGCCTATAGTTTTACTGGTGCATGTACATCGGTACACGACTACACGACGTGCAGGTGCATCTACATATCATGATTTTGAACCACCAGGACATCGAAGAAAAAGGTAAAGTAATGAAAATATGTCCTTGTAGATTTTGTGTTATTTTTAAATACCAAGAATACCAAAGTTAAGTAAATCTTGCTTGCGTCCTTTTGATGTTTGAAAGAGTAGTTCTATTACAGAAATCAAGTCAAAATATCTGGAGTTTTCGAGTGTACTTCACAAGCCATTTTACTCAACCTGGTGAGCAACCTGTAGC
The DNA here is from genome assembly GCA_023653785.1 of Ophioderma brevispina. Taxonomy (NCBI): domain Eukaryota; kingdom Metazoa; phylum Echinodermata; class Ophiuroidea; order Amphilepidida; family Ophiodermatidae; genus Ophioderma; species Ophioderma brevispina. The sequence continues at coordinate 24,476 of JAMKCH010001031.1, read as the reverse complement.
TTTCTGATGAAAAAACATTTTGCTTTATACCTGCATCCAAAGTATTACTCAATGTCAATTGAGTAAAATGAATGTTGTGCTCAACATCAGTTCAGTCAAAACATGTTACTCAACGGTTGAGCAAGGAATCTACTCAAATACAGTATAAAATATTACTCCTTGTGGGTTGAGTAAAGTTTTATCACCCTTTTGAGTAAAAAAGGTCACAGCTCAACTGTTGAGTAAAGCGGAGTAAAAGTTTACTCAACAAATGTTGAGTCAAATATTGACTCTTTACTGAGTAAAATGTTTACTACAAGGCGGAGTAAAAATGCTACTCAACCTTTGTTGAGTCAAGTTTACTCAACAAAAGAGCTGTGACCTTTTTAACTACCATACCAAAGAATTACGCAGGTTGAGTAAAAAAAAAATTAGAGTGTAATAGCAACAGAAGATGAATGCAGAGACCTTATTTTTTTCTCCATAATTTATTTTAGGTCAGATTCTGAAAATTCACATGTAAAACAATTACCTATAAATGCAATATCATTTTGCAAATCAAACCTTAGCCCTGTCATTATAAATTCTAAAAATTTATTCTGACCAAGAAGCTATTAAACGAAAAAGCTACGGAACGAAAAAATATTGCTGCCAGAAATTTTTGAAATATTTCCGTAAATTAACATTTTGTATGTTTTTTTGTTTTTGATTTTTATTGTTTTCTAAAACAGATTTTACGGAAAATCTGTTTTCTTAATTTACGGAAATTTTTAACAGTGTACGGCTATTTTATCTCTAATAGGTAGATTTGAGATTTGTGGCAATAGCCACAACATTCTCGGCCGGCCCTATCTGATTCTGTATGGAAATGATATAGCGTCACCTCTTGGTAAGCTCCAGCTCATGACAGAATTTGTAAATAAACAAAATTGTCCATTCTCTAACGGGCTTGCTTTGAATTCGAACTATGATTGGAGGATCGCGAGATATTAATGCTTGCAGGAATATTCAGTTTGATTTTGAAATTCATGAAGAAAGAACGCGTCTTTTAATCAATGGAGCTGTAATTTGAAATTTACTTAATCATAACTGGAATCAATGATGGGACGATTACTAAATATGGCGAAATTCATGCCTAAAATGATGAGCAGAAATTTATACTGTGTGTGAACTGAGGCAGTCTCTCTACAAAGTCTATTCCTGAAATATCTACTTTCTTGCAGGAAAAGCACTATTTCGACCGCTCGGGAAACGTCTATACCTAATCAACCATGATAAAAAGAATTGCTTACTTTTTAAATGAATATGGTGGTTAAACCAAATAGGCTTGTATAGGTGAATCTCACCAAAATTCATCTCTGAAATCATTTTATCCCTAAAGATATACCAATTATGGATGGTCTCAGCAATTTGAGGATTCAGATTTTTAGGACACATTCAGGAGCATGTGATTTATATAATAATTTCTATCATTATGAAATTGCCCAGTGATTCCAGAGCAATTAATATCCATCAAGTAACAGCTTTGTCCAAACTAACTTTTGACTTTGAGAAAAGGTACGATTGTCCACCATCTGAAGGCCACATTCAACATTATCATTACATAAAAGTTTTCGTTTAACACGGTCATTACCACCATTCGAAATATTTTTTTAAAGTCTAATTTCTTTTAAAAAAGGCAACAGGGATTTGATAGTGAGGACTGAGGATAAATACAAAAGCTGGGGCAAGAACAGACTTCTAACTTACCAATAAGAGACAAGCCCCTTGCTCTCCAGCAATTCAATGTCTGCTCAATAGTAAGTAACCTTTGAGAAAAATTAATCTCATAAAGTGAGCTCAAGTTCAGGAAAAATTAAAGCCAAGGGATTTGAAAGTATTGCTATTCCATCTCAAACCCTCCTTTTCATAAGGTTTCTGAATGGACCCCTTAAAGGTGCAACGAGAGATTTCAATAAAAGGTGTCCCGAAAAAATGTTAAAATTCTGATTTTGGCACTGGTGTAAAGCTTTATATCAAAAATATTCCAATCTGTAAGGATTAAGCTGAGAACCGTTTCTTCGGTACAAAATTGTGAATTCTAATTTCGTATAGGAGCAAATACGAAATTCAGCCTATGTTTTCTATTGAAATATAAGCATATACAAATCGCCTTTTGTTTTCATTTTAAGCTATTTCTGTAGCCAAATAAAAGGTAGAGAATCTATTGCGTGTCTAACCTATATGAAATCACTACATATCACAGAAAATATGGATGTCTTGAAATCTCTCGTTGCACCTTTAATCGACCCAATCCAAACACCTTCACTTTTTGACATATTAAGCTTACAGGCAGAAATAAAACTAAATTTATGAATTGTGGCAAATAATTGATCAAACGACTGGGTATCACCACTAACAGCCTGACTAAGAAAACATGTCGTATCATCAGCCAGCATGCTAAACTTTTGTAATAATTCACCCATCTTGATACCCTTAATCAAAACATTCTCTCTAATTGAAATACCAAGAACTTCAATTGCCATCAAAAACAAACAAGGAGAGATTGGGCAACCTTGGAAACTTCCGCGCTTCATGTCAACACATGGCGAGAGGCATCTATTATTGGAAATGCAACTTTTTCTTTCGATATAAAAAGTGTTTACCCAAGACTAAATCATCACCAAGGTTCAAACGTTTTAACACTTCAAAAATGAATTCATGCTCGACGCTATCAAATGCCTTTTGGATATCCAAAAACAAAAGAGCACCAGGAATATTTTTTTTTCTGTTAAAGCCAGGATTCAATCATGTACTTGGATGTTATTTGGCAGGCAATATTCGCCCTTTCAAATACCCGATTGATCATTGTGGATACCTTTAGAAAGACAATTTTAAGTCTGTTGGCCATACATTTGCAATAATCTTATAATCAATACTTTATAATGAAATAGACCTGTAGATGGTAAACATCATGTTCGTTTTGAAAACTTCTTTTGCTAAGCCTATTTAAGCTGCGTCGTATATTTATATCAGGTTGTACTTGTACTTACCTGTTTGTAATTATCCGCTGACAGAAAAGGTACTTCTGTTTAGAACTACAATTGGTGTGACTGTTTTAGCCACACATGTAGTCATATATAATAAAGTACCTGCATTTTAATGTTGCATATCGACACGGTGGTTATTCAGCCATCTGGTTAGTAGACATTGGTTATAGTAGAGACCTAATTAAAAGTTTTAGGTCTGTCCATTCACCGTGAGAGGTAAGAGGAATTATTTTAATGGCCACAGGTAAAACAGTTTATGGTACTCATACAATGTATAGCAGCTAGTAAATAAATGTTGACCTAAAATACATTATTTCACATCTACATGTAAGATAGCTCGGGTGTTTCAATTGAAGTATCAGGATGAAACACCGGCAATTATGTCACGATTGTTATTGAACATAACTTACCTTTGACACTGCAAAATATCATTCCTTATCACAGCGTTGGAGAAATAATGCATTCTTATATCAATGCACACATAACACAACTAAGTTTTTATTTGGCCATCAAAAAATAGGCCAGCGCAAAGCGGATTTGACATCCTAGGCAACCATTGCATATCCTTCTATCACTAACAGACCGTTGTAGAACTGAATGCATCAGTTTTCAGTAAGCCGATTCTGTACAGTAACTTTGTACCATGGACACAATATGTTTTGTAATGGCAACAAATGCCTAGTCTCCGCATGGCCGGGATTGAACCCCATATCAATATCGTCCTCACGGAAATATGCAAGGAGTCGCACTTAATTTGAAATCTACTATAATTAATCCATGGACATAGGAGATAAGAGGACCTACAACACACTAGTTTCAAAGACTCTATCACGTTGTTATTAAATCCTATTATGATCCCATTTACCGACTTAAGGTAATGCGATAATCACCCTTTTAGCAGGAGAGCTGCCAAGCCATCACTATTCACGTGTAAGATTCTTGCCCGAAATCATGGTCCAGTACAATAACAAGTTCAATGATCTCATAAGGCAGCTATACACTATTTTCTACTTCCCTCGCCAACTCAGAATTATTTTCATTGTAATCTCTACCTCTAAAATAAAATAATAAAATATATTTTATGCCTACAGTGGGAATTGATCCCACGACCTTTCGATTACAAGACGATCGCCTGCAAGCGCACGCCACGTAATCCAGGCCGGAAGAAAGTCGTTCTGTTGTAATACTCAAATAAATACTTTAAAAAATAAAGCGCACACATTATCATGAATAGCGCCGCTATGAGACGAGTTGAAAATATGCTCCTGGAGCAAGATTTCGGGCCAGAATCTCATATTAGCCATCACTCATGATACCAACCACGCGTCGGCTACCAAACAGCCACAGCAACAACAATAAATTTAACCTAACCGAAAGTTAAAACTACTACAATTTGGTGTGTTTTTAGCTAAAGTTGCACAAAGGGCACACTTGGGCACAAATTCAGACAATACATTTTATTACAGGGTCAACTGAAATTTCATAACACCAATTCTTTATTCCTTAACCGACTTATTAATCATTAACCGGAAGTTAAAACTACTTCAATTTGTTGGGTTTTGAGCTGAAATTACATGAAGGGGCACGCTTGGGCACAAATTCAGACATTACATTTTACTACATGTACAAGGTACACTAACTTTCATTAAGCCACAAAATGCCGATTTTGTCTCAAAATTGCTAGGATTAGGTCATATCAACACCTTATATTACTGTTCTTTGTGAAAAACAGACACTTAAGCATTTTCTAGACCTAAAAAAGTTGGATCCCGACTTTTGATAGTAAACAAAGCATAAAAATCATACTATTTTGACAAATTTACGGATACAACAGTGCTAAATATGGACTTTGATGAAAAATAGGACGCGATTTGTTTACATTGTGAAGAAATCGCTGATAGTGGCTTAAATTAAGAGTCGGAAGTGGTCGGAACATTTTCAAATCATTTTCACAAGATGTTTAACAATTACGGGTCATAATATCACTCTACAAAATGAAAAACGGATTTATTCCGTTTTCGGCATTTTCTGAGGCAGACTCCCCTCTAACTTGGTGTGGGCTTCACTTTCACCCACCATAAAACAGTGTACTACCGGGTTCAAAGACCCTACAGGACGGGCACAACATCCGGTGAAAGTACAAGTTGTATGGCCGTATAAGCTGTCCGCATCGGCAAAGAGATGGGATCACAGGCACGTCCCGGTGAAAATGCACAACAAAACACATCGAGTGACTGGCTTTTGTCGATGGAATATTAATTAATTAGGTCATTTGTGTTTTTTGTGTTGTAGGTCCATCTTCCTCCTAGTCCATGATAAACAATGCTTATTTAGAAAATACCTAAGTGATTGATAATGTTCTCCAGTCAGCCCCCCCCCCCCCCCCATAGCATTTGAATCTGGGAAGGCCCATTTGCAGACACCTGATTTATAGCGGTTTCATGACCAAGGATACATGTTGATGTTCTGTAATAGGCAGCTGTCAACTTGCAAGGCTCTTTCTTATAACATCGCACTGATCAACACAATGGATGTTAGTGGTTATGATTGCAATGGTGATAGCATCCAAATCGGGATGTTTGTGTTAATTCCTTAACATCAACATAAAGAAGTCACGACACAAGACGCATATAGCCGTTAAAAAGGTCAATTCGTGGGTCCGAGGAAGATTATTTTTCTCGCGCAGTTTTCATTATCACTAGTCAATCAATGAATGCTTCAACACGAAAGAAGACCAATTATTTAGGTTTTATGGTTAGTTTACACATAAACACATACAAACACACATGTGTCAGAAGACGGGGGACGAGGAAGCCAATCCAAAATCTAAGTTTAATGATTTTTAATAATTATTGTGCAAAGAGTGGGGCCCAAACTGGCTGCAAAATTACCACGCAGGACAAAATTACTATGATTGTTGCACAATCCAACCAAAATAGCATGTTTATGCTCACCCATTACCAATAAAAGAAATAGTGCATCATAATGCGGTGGAAATCAAAACAAAATTCCAGGTCACGATTGCGTGACCATTTCCTAGGCAAAGAAGTGCCAAGGAAATACGCATACACTACGAAAGTATTCAATATTATCAATAGTTACCGGTAACGTACCAAATGACCTAAAAAAGCTAAAGTTATCCATTTCATAAAAAAGATTAAGGTTGATGGTATCTCATTATCGACCAATGTCACGCTTGCTTGCATTTCAGTCATTTTATTCAGGCAAAATTCAAAGATAAAAACACAAAAAGTACACAGTATAGTACACTTATTGTCCATTGCGTTCCCCTAAACACCATAGCAAATAAACAATTAGGATGGCACATAAATTGAACTTACTTAGAGAAGTTAGAGAAAACGGCCAGCAATATATATGAACCCCCCCAACACACCCAACAACTACTGACCAGCAAGTAAGAGCAAAAGAACCCAAACCATACATAGTGCACCATATATAAATTTCTTCTAAAATATGCTCAAATATGAAACTGTACATGGGAAGTTTCGCTACTTCAACTTCACAGTCCTCCAAACGCGCAGAACCCATTGCCACGCAACCGACACCCAACGCAACACAAATCCATCGGAAAAAGCCACCTTCGCAAGTTTTTTATTTTCGCGTTTTCTATGTTCACCCGCGAAATTCGCGAAGATATAAACCTCGCGAAAATCTCCACCTATACAGTAAAAATCCCAGTAATTGAAAAATAAAGTAAGATCTTAAAAAAAAAAATTTACTTAAAAAACATGAATCCTCACTATTTTTGAATTTGGTGAGCAAATGTGATTTTACCCTCTTTTAAAGAGAGGTTTAGATGACACTTGTTGAATATCTGAGGGAAGGGAGTTCCAGTTCTTAATTGCTGAGAATATAAAATTTTTATGACCATGTGACCCCATAGATGGTTTGAAGAGAGACATCTTACTAGACCTGGTGTTATGATGATGAATATTATTGGTTCTAGTGAAGCCACTCTTCAAGTATCTTGGGCTATCATCATGCAATATCCGAAAAATATGAGAAATTTTAATCTGAGAAACTCTGAGGTCAACAGGTAACCAGTTCAGATTACAGAACTCCCGAGCTCCAACATGAGCACGAGGTGGAAGATCCAGTACACTTCTAATAACCTTATTTTGTGCTGTCTGTAGTCTAGCCTTAAGATTTTTATTAAGACCAGAATACCAGACACTACACCCATAGTCGTAATGACATTGTATTAGAGCAGAAACCAACAGTTTTTTTGTATGAATATTGAGAAATTTACTCTTTCTATTCAAAAACTTAAGCCGGGAGTGAACTTTTTTTGATAACTTTAGAGTAAGTGATTTCACCTAATACTTGTTCCATTACATGTGACATTCAGCTCCGACTGTTTCTTAAGCTTCCGCTTGGAACCAAACAGGATCGACTCAGTTTTCCCGAGATGGAGAGAGAGAGTTTGTTATCAGTAAGCCATTCACTTACTGACTTGAGTTCAAAACTGAGTTTTTCCTGTATGAAGCCTACATCTTTATGTGAAACCATCAAAGCTGAATCGTCAGCATAAAGCAACAATTTACACCCTACGGCAGCTTCCATGTCGTTGACATAGACTAAGAACAGCAACGGACCCAAGATGGACCCCTGCGGAACCCCACAGGTGATTTGACGTGGGGTGGATAAAGTACCGTCTATGTCAACCACTTGGGATCTGCCAGTGAGATATGAACAAAACCATTTAACAGCATTGTCGGACAACCCCATCGCTCTCAACTTACCCAGCAAAATTTTATGATCCACCGTGTCGAACGCTTTCTGAAGATCTAACACAACCATACCAGTACAATTACCTTTGTCCCATTCTTTCCTAATGTAGTCCGACAGGTGAATCAAACATGCGTCAGTTGAGAACGATGGTCTGAAACCAGACTGAAAATCATAAAGGAGGGACTTATTTTTTAGATACCCTTCCAGTTGATTGTACATGATACGTTCCATAATTTTAGATACAACACTGAGTATAGAAACAGGGCGATAATTACCGGCTTCTGTTTTAGAATTTTTCTTGTAGATGGGCACCACTCGAGCACTTTTCAAATCGCTCGGAATGTGACCAGACAAAATAGACAGATTAATAATATGAGTGAGTGGGGTTACAATATAAGGCGCTGCCTCTTTCAAGAATTTAGCCAGTAATTGATCAATGCCTGTGGATTTATTTGTGTTGACATTATTTAGGAGTTTAAGGACCTCATCTTCATCAACTTCAGTAAAACTAAAATCATTATTAGTAACCTGTTTGTTCTTGTAGAACTCGTTCAAGAAATCATCACCATATTGGCCAGATGACAGCGGCAATTTGCTAACCAAGGGAAACAATTTTAAACATGATTTGTGTGATCCGTGGAGAGTACGTAACCCCAATAGCAAACGATTCACTTGGCGTAGAAAAAAATCCCCTCAAACAGGCGAGGCTTGATTTCTTCCTTGTCTCTTCAGAATTGTTGAACATAATTAACTATTCTGATATTGTGCCTGGATATAGAACAGACCATTCAATTACGGTGATTAAAATTCAATCGGACAATATAAAATGCGGTAGAGGTCCGTGGAAATTTAACAATTCTTTGTTAGAGGAAGAGGAGTATATAAATATAATTAAAAATACAATTCAAGAAGTCATCAAATTATACTTAGCTACGCCGTATAATCCAACTGGCTATGAAAATATTCATCCAAAAGATTTGCAATTTATGATTGATGATCAACTGTTTTTTTAGGTTTTGCTGTTAAAGATAAGAGGTACAACTATATCATATTCATCAAGAAGAAAGGGAAAGAAAACGGTTTTCGACGGTACGCACAGCCCCACCCTCGGAGGGCGTGCCGATGGAATGCGAGCAGAGCGGACAAGGCAACATCTTGCTATCCCACAGAAAAATCTTAGACACTGGACTTGGACACTAACTACAGAAAATAAGCGGAGAAAAACAAATGCAAACTGGGTGACCGACTAGTATAGCTCAACCCGACATGGACTGGGGGAAAAAATAGATAGAGAGAAGAGTACGAACAAGAAAGACTTGATAAGGAAATTAAACAGATGCAAAGCTTAGAATAGAAACTACGAAAGGGTAAGCTCGCAGGATCTTTCATACGATCCAAAGCAAAGTGGAATTGCGCAAGGTGAAAACCCGTCTAAATCTTTCTAAATTTCGAAAAAACGAAATTATATCAAAAGCACAATAAATGTATAGAAAGGCCGATGGCCACTACTTTTCTTCAAGTGAAGAAATTACTGAATATGTGGTTTTCTTTCTATACGAATTGTATAAAGCAAAATCAATAGAGGTGAATGATAGAATTTGTGCGATTCTCCCCATTCTGAATTTCAACAGCAGATTTCAAATAGATTAGAAGATAAAATTACCTATGAGGAAATGACATTGGCTTTAAAAAAATTTAAGTCAAGTATCAATAAATCACCTGGGCCGGATGGCTTTACTGTAGAATTTTTAAACACTTTGGCAAGTATATCACACTTCGATATTCGTTCTGTCAAGGCAGGTTTCGAAAGGGGATTTCTTTCTCTTACACAAAAACAAGGGCATTTTATTCTTCTCCCGAAAGGGGATAAACCCCGTCAATATATCAGTAATTGGAGACAAATTTCGTTGTTAAATGTATAATATAAGTTGGTCTCATTCATGTAAGCAAATCGAGTTTAAATCAGTTTTACCAGCTAGTATTAATGAAGATCAAACAGGCTTTGATGGCTGGTCGATTATGGTTGAAAAATTCGCCTTATTTTATGGATTTAATCACGTATACAGAAGGTCACAAAATCAGGGCATGCTTCTATTAATCGATTTCGAGAAAGCATTTGATACCCTTTCACACGAGTTTTTTTAAAAAACACTAAAACTTTTTAATTTCGGGTCTGATATCATAAAATGAGTTTAGTACTATTGTATAATGGTGCCAATTCTTCAGTGGTACTAAAATGGTTATGTTTCCAAACAATTTACCATTCTGGTGGTTGTAGACAAGGTGGACCCCTTTATCACCCTATAGTTTTGTATTATGCGTTGAAATATGGGAGCTATGATAAGAAACCACAAGCAAATCGAGGGAGTAATATAGAAAATATGTCCTTTAAACTTTAACAGTCCGAGGATTGACACCAACAGTTATACTTGATGGAATCAGTGGCACTCTAGAAAAATACTATGAGAGTTTTAGATAAAATTCAAAACCATTGTCAGGCTTACAAATAAATGTTAAAAAAAAATGTAGAATTTGGGATTGCTTCTATAGAATATTACAAACACAATATGTAAACAGTGACAAAATAAATGATTCAGGGCGTGTTGATATTTGGGGATACTTTTTAGTACTGATTGCCGTAAATGTTTTACATATCACAAGGTTTTTAAATCCATGGTATGTTTAAAAATGATTTCTATTTGGTCAAAACGAAATAAAACTGTTCTTGGTCGGGTTTACAGTTTGAACTCACTTCTTTTGGCAACGATTAAATTACTTGGCTCAAAAAATGTTACCAAACCTACGGGTGATTACATCAAAAACTTAAATGAGGAAAATTATAAATTTCATTTGGAAAAAATAAGCTGATCGTTTAAGACGTTTCCCAAAAAATGTCTCAACCTTATCAAAAGGGGGAGTATAGTAAAAAGGCCCAACATAGAAATGACACCTAAATGCATAAAGTAAGCTGGATCAGTCGTATTTCTTTAGGAAACCAACAATGGGTTAAGCTTTTCCATATCGCATCCAAATTGGAAAGAAATGAAATATCTTGCTTTGGCACATATCGTTTTGATAAAATGAAGACATTAATTAAAACAGTTGTGGTATGATTTTTTTTACTTCCTGGTCTCTGTGTTTTCCAAATTAAATATCAGAATTTATATTTTAACCCATTGAACTAAACATAGCTCGGGTGAATGATAAAATCAATACTGGGAGGTAACGCCAGTTTACTATAAACATGGTGCAAATGCGGTGTTTCCTTTTGGTTAAGCGAGTTACGACAGAAAGGGGAATTATGGCATTACCTGAGTTTAAGGAAAAATACGATTATTAAAAACAATTTACTAGATAACCTTAAACCCACGGTAGCTAAAAGCAATTGGTGATGGTTGGCCCTCCGTGATAGTAAGCAAAAATCACCAACTACAAGCAACCACTAAACCAAACAATTTTATCTGTTACACATGAAATCAAAAGGTTGATTATATTGTTATTAAATACATATCCTACTTAGAACCCAATACGCACAGCTTTGTTTAACGAGATCAATGGCAAACTGCTACGAATATCGATATTAGTTCATCCCAAATGGCAAAGAAATATGTGGTAAAAACTTACGATAATTTGAAGTTCGAAATATAGATGTTTCAATATAGACTTACTCAGAGCGTTATAGCTACGAATATAATATTATCTAAGATGACTATCCGAGAAATGATCCTTTGTACATTCTGTAGTGAAAACAAGGAAACATCAATTATAACTCATGGCAGGTCTGGCAACAATGAAATTCATTAAATTGTTCATTGAGTATGTTGTGATTTTGATATCTTTACTAGATATCTTTATGGGCCCAATTCCCCGGTTTTCAATTATAGTTACTTGAAGATGTAAATGATTTCTCAGTGGTCTTGGTTGTAGGTACAAGTAATGTTACGATTTTGTTATAAATTTATGTTGAAATTGTTATTTAATTTTCGTTACTTAATTATTTTGATGTTGTTGATTGGTGGTCTGGTGGGCATATTATTGTATGTTTTTTTTCCAACCTCCAACCCAAGCACAGGGCTAAAAAAAATATATAAAAAAAAAATCATAAAGGAGGGACGGCGTGTTTCTAGATACCCGTGCCAGTTGATTGTACATGAAACGTGCCTAATGTTTTAGATCCAACACATAGAGTATAGACAGGGGCGATAGTTTACCGCTTCCTGTTTAGAATTTTTTCTTGTAAGGGGCACCACGCGAGCACTTTTTCAATCGCTCGGAATGTGACCAGACAAATTACAGATTAATAATGTAGTGAGTGGGGCTACAATATAAGGCGCTGCCTCTTTCAAATTTGCCCGTACTTGATCAATGCCTGTGGATTTATTTTTTGATTTATTAGGAGCTTAAGGACCTCATCTTCACACAACTTCAGTAAACTAAATCATTATTAGTAATCTGTTTGTTATTGTAGACTCTTTAAGGAAACCATCGTCATATTGGCCAATACGGCGGTAATTTTTGCTACCAGAGTGGAAGCCAACAGTAGTAAAAATGATCGAAGTGCTCGGCAAACTGGGATTTGAAGCAAATATCATCATTAATCCATTTTGCTTGCTTTCTTCTTCTATACCGCTATTGCCAGCACCTAAATCCCTCATATTCAGAGTTGTTTTTTTTTTTTTTGGTTTACTAGTGTTTTCCTCCACCTGGTCAGAAAAATATGAATTTTTGGCTTTTTTATTTTATATTTAAACCTGACTTCTGAGTTTACAATATCAGAATACAAACCATCACTCTTTGATTTTTTTTAAATTAAATTATACCTGTCCCGCTTTTTAATCAAGTCATGAAGATCAGGGTTGAACCAAGGTTCTGACCTCTGCTTAACCCGACTCTTTAAATGGAGCACCTCTCAATAACTGCAAAAATTTGTTTTGAATTCCCTCCAAGCCAATTTCAATTGAAAATTACATTCAAAAATGTCAGACCATTGAATGGCTTGCAGTTTGTTGCAAAACATATCGGAAGAATAATGACGCATTGACCTATAACCTTAATGGTTTTATGCTTATTGATCTGCCCTTTTATAAAGGTTTTTCTACTACAGAATGTCATGAATGGTCACTCTCCCCATTGTCAAAACCCCCCGCCTGAACCTATTTTGTTTGGATCAGAAAACAAGATTAAGGTCAATGTCAGTTTAACGGTGTTAGTGACCCTTGTGGGCTCACTATCATTGAGATAGATCAAAAATATAAGCAAAATTGTTTCAAGCTTTTCGTATCTGTTACTACTATTGCTTACATAAGAGCATCAGCATTAAAGTCAACGCCAAAATTAGTACCTCTTGATCCTAAGCTGTTGCTATTTATGCAAGAGTCCTCAAGACAACTGAAAAAATGTTTTTTGGATCTCTGGGCCGGTAACAACTCGACTAATACGTCTTGATTTAGGGAGAAGGATATCAAACCACAGAGTTTCAAGTTCTTCAGTGAGCAATCTGGGCCTAAGATTATATGCCAAATCACTGCGGATGTAAACGCATACGCCCCACCTTCCCTATCCCTGTCTCTACGCTCGATCATATAATTATCGATATCAACTTCGGAGTCATTTATAGTGTCATCCAGCCATGATTCAGTTATAGCGATCACTGCTGCATTTGTTTTCTGTGCGATCAATTTGATTTCGTCAATTTTTGGGAGCAAGCTGCGAGCATTCAGGTGCAAATAATGAAGGCCTTTCATGTTGAAACGGTCAAAATGAGACTGACTCGACTGTGATGGAGGTGTAACGCTAAACCCCTCGCTATCATTGGTATCGTCGTCAGGGACATCTTCCAAAGTATTAAAATCGTGAAAGTTGGGTAAATGAGCCATCATGCACTTCTGGCACTCAAAATATATTTCGTCATCAGAGTTTACAAGATCGTCGTATTTTTGGCGTGGAAATTGTGCACATTTTATATGGGTCCAGTTTTCGCAACTATCACAAGACAGAGCACGGCTAGTTTTTATCACTGCTCTCTGACAGATAACACAGGGAAACCTAGGAGTCCTGGGTCCAGGGCAAGGATGAACATCACCTGCTAGCATGAGGCCCATGACTAGTACCAAACTGTCTGTCCTAACTTTGTGAAGAATAATTTTACGTTTGTTAGAACTTGAACTTCCCTTCTCCTTTATGTTAGGTGAAATCAGAGTGTATTTTTTCATGTCCATGGAAAAAATGTTTGCTCTGCCTACAGTTCACTAAAAATTCATTGTAGTTGACCGTCGAATTTAAATATGTAGGTATCCCCATGTTATTAAAAAGAGTTCTACCGTAGAAATAAATTAAAATAGCACAAAGCAATCCCTTTGTTCCATCCGCCATATTGTTTAGTTTTAAAGCCTCCGCTGAAAACAGAAAAGTCAAGGCTGGGCTTTAGATGGCAAGAAGCGCTGGACCAGACAATGGAAATCACACACCGAAACCACGAGTTGCTCTGTACAGCAACTGTCGCAAACACTGCCGAATTTTGATGCTCGCTGTTCCCTCACCGACACGGATTTTTATTAACCAAATATCTCCGTTTTCGGGAACATCAGTGCGTCAGAGTAGCAACAAGATGATATCGTATATCTCTGGATGATACTTATTGTGCAGCATATTGTATAAAAATGAAGTAAATTAGTGTAGAAAAGTTAAAATTAGCGAGAGCATCGTAGAGGCACGTCTTGTCTGGTCCGATGGTGGTGGCGCAAATACTTTTCTACGATTCTAGAGAGATTGGTTTTTAACAGGTTTACGAAATTTATTGATAAATACAACATTGTAAACAAAAAGCAATTCAGTTTCAGATCAAATCACTCCACATCAATGGCTTTTGTCGAATTGGTTGATAACATTGTCATGGCAATAGAACGTAATGAACTAACACTAGCAATCTATTTAGATTTATCAAAAGCATTTGATACAATCAATCATGATATGTTATCACATAAACTGGAATACTACGGTTTCAGAGGGAATGTACTAAATTGGTTCCGAAGTTATCTATCTAACAGAAGTCAATATGTATATTATAACTCAGGCACTTGTAACATTTGTAACATAAATTGTGGAGTGCCTCAAAGTTCGATATTGGGCCCATTACTTTTTATATTGTATATTAACGACATCATACTTACATCATCTATTCTTACCTTTATTTTATTTGCCGACGACACAACGCGTCGTTACTCTATTCGGATCGAAATTTGGTCAATAAAATAGAATTAATAAATAGAGAATTACAAAATGTGATGACATGGTTCAAAGCTAATAAGTTATCGGTTAATTCTAGTAAAACCAATTACATGATCATGGGTACTCCTAACAAAACGATGAACTTTAGAGAATCTTTTGATGTTGTATTAGATGGGACAAAAAAGGGTCAACAATACCAAGTTTTTAGGTGTAATTATTGATGCGAACTTATCGTGGAAATTCCATATAGAATATGTGTCAAATACATTATCAGGTAATGTGGGTCATTCCGGACCACTTTTCAGAGACCTTATTCAAAGGTCAAAAATGGCTAAAATGGCCAAAGGCCAAAAATGGTTAAAAAAACGGTAAATTCTATTTGTACAGGGGTCAAAATCAGAAGTCGCTCCAATTTTGGTAAAAAATGAAAGAAGTTGTTCATCTAGCTTAATGTGTCAAAATAAGGAATAGTTTGTACCATCTGCAATGCATAGTTACCATGTTATGCGACAAAATAGGTCATAGGGCAACATAATCGAATTGGTGTTGCATTTGACCTTCTTTGACCCTTATCTCCGTAAGCAAACATTTAACATAATCAAAACTATACTTTTTAGGAGTCCTCTTACCTCAGGCAATAATTTGCAAGTATTTAAAATATAATCAGATTAACTTTCAATGTTGACCCCTGTACAAATTGAGATTGACATTTTTTTACCTTTTTTGTCAGTCTTACCCTATAACTCCAAAACCAATGGTCGTAGGTGGTACAAACTATACATCTTTGGAATCCTTACGATTAGATGGACAATATGGCATACATTTCAACATGATTGGAGCATTTTACAAATTTGACCCCTGTGTAAACTTAAATTGGCCCCTATTGAAAAAGTGATACCACAATTTGAGAGTACTACCTACCTAGCATTGATGTAGAGGGTCCATACTAACTACCAAAGGTGTCAAACCTTTTCTGTAGTGAGGGGTAAACGATAATATTTGACCTGGGTCCGAGATCCTCCTCTATTACGTGTAACTCATATTTGTAAAGGGGACGATCACTTCTGGCCAATATTGGCCTTTTGATCATCTCCTCCATATCATTTTGTAATTTCATTTAGATAACTGTTTATAATATGTTCTTGATCATGTATTATCTTGATGCATGATGTGGAAATAAGTTACTACTACTACTACTACTAATCATTTAACATTTTAAAATAATTTGAACATCATTTATAGATGTTATGACCTTCTTTTAGCCCATGAAGGCCATTCCTGACCAGCTCTAGCCAAAAATCGCCTTTAGGGGATATTAATAAATGTATTGTCCATGAATGCTGTTCAAATTTAAATGTTTTAAATGCGATGGTGGTTCATGTTAGGTGGGTTGGAATACATTTGAGCATATTAAAATATCATTCCGGTAATTTTATTTATTGATGGTAATTTTATTGATTGATTGATTGATTGATTGATTGATTGATTAATGGGATTTCAAACCAATTTTTGATCATTCGATTTAGTAAACCAAGTTTTCGTTTTCACGCGAAATTGAATGATACGTTGCAAACGTATTTCACATTTTTGAACTGGCGATCGATATCGCTCAGTGTGTATTCTATTTCGCTTAATGTGCAGCCGATTTGATAATTGGTGCTATCAATTTCGTGGGAATCGGAATTGCGGCCCTATTCAAGCATTTAATTTCCCACAACAGTTTCACCTGTTGGCATGTTCCCATGATTATATTGTCATGCCAATCAACTATAAAAAATCTAAATATGATACAAAAAGGATAAACCATAGCGCTATATTGTCAAATAAATTGGATAGTGGTTCTTTGATTGACCAACATGAAACAGAAAATCGAATTCATACTCCTGTTGCTGACAGGAGTATAAATTCAGTCCCAGTGCATGTTTTTGGCAGTAAATTGTCTCTTTTAAAGTCCACTCAGCGATGCAAGAAATGTTCTTGAGCACGTAAATCGCGGAAGGATATTAGCATAGCAAGAGGGTTGCACGAATAAAAATGCTAAATGTTTTGGGTTGGTTTCATCATGTAGGTACCTACGAGATTTCAAGATAAAATTTTACCTGAAATTAGGTCAAACGCAAACACAGTTTTCTGATCAGAAAAAAAACTGGTTTCCTGCCATTTCGATATGAAATAAAAGCTTGAACTTCAGTTTGCACCAAAATGGCCTCAATATTTATGACAGACTTTTTTTTGTCTGGTCAAAGGCATGGTTAACTAACTCGTACTTTTAAAAGTTTGGAAACTGGACCCTAATCCATCACTAAAAAAGGGAAATAGTCAAATTTGGTATGAACATATTCATAAAATACACAAAATTCTACTCGCCTTGCCATCTTCCTTCACACCGGCTTATATGGGGAAATTTTTGGTAAGAAATTATGTTGTATAGGGCTGACTTTCTGTCTTGCAACTGGTTGACATACTACGATTGCGATTGTATCGAGTTAGAAAATCGCCAAATTGAGCATTGAAGCAGTAAAGTTGCAGACTGACTGAAGAGACCTACATCAAATTAAGCAATAAAGCAGGTATACCAGCTTAATGTACGACGAGAGGACCGGAACTTTTACATAACGGTTGAATTGCTGACTTATGTATTTGCAGTAAGAGGCTATTCCACCCTATGTAATCCTGCAATAAAGCTATTCACCCATAACGGTACATACCCTCGAACTGGAATTGGAATACCCAATCCCAAAGATACAAGTCTACAGTTTAGTCTCTCCGACTGTGTCGGTAATCAAGTATAGGTTTTGTCAAAACTTCTCAAACTTTGGACATTCCAATTTATGTGACATGAAGCTTTCGTTGTCGGGCGAACTCATGATAAGTTACAATCGTATGTTTAATCCAAATCAAAATGTTCGCTTGCTTTAAAGGTTGCCATGATTATATCTGTTTAAAATGCAGTTTCAATTAATCGACATTTATAAATACGTGTCGGGAACCTGACCTTAAAGTCTATATGCCTAGTCCATAAAGAAAAAAAAAGAACATTTATTAGAAAATGACCACTATTTGAAGAAATGATAACCATTTGAGAAAACAGACAACTCCATCAATTATTTCCCGTCGACCGAGTTTCCTTTGGAATAAAACCAAGCGAAAAACACACAACAAGAAAAGCAAAACTAAAGCAACAAAAGCAAATCATAGGTTACCTGATTTTTGACCCTTCCCATTTTCCCATGATCCATATTGGCATGCCAACCACTATGAAAAAAAATCTAGAAATGGAAAACAGGTTAACACTTCAAGTGTATAAGTTCTTCCACACTCCCGTACATTGACCCCCCCCCCCCAAAAAAAAAAAACCTTTGGCTGGTGGATTTTTGACCAAAACTCTGGTTAGTTTATAGGGTACATCAACACGACCACATAACTGATAAAAGTAAATTGGGGGGCGGTTGTACCGATTCAAAATTCTCCGAAAACCGGATTTTTGCAAGGCGCGCCCATTCAAATAAAACGCTTCCCAAAAGACGTTTTCCATAAAATTTGGCTAATACATAAGGAGAATAAAATACATTTACATATCCTTACAATTCAAATTTAAAAAAGTGTTACTCAATACAATTTAGATAGCGGCCAGCAAATGCTTAATTATGCTAATTGACATAAATAACTCCATGGCCGATTTGCATTTTTGTTTCCACCAAAATACGCACACTGATATTTAGGCAATTAATAAATTTGTGCCCAAAATAACTATATACCGTGTAAAAAATGGCGACGAAAAACAAATGTTGGGTAAACTGGAGCCCCGCCCCCCATACACTTAAGATTTAAACCCTAGATCTACATGTCAAATGAATTGATGGAAAATTGTTAATTTGATTGACCACATGAAACAGGAAAATCACAGCTTCGCGGTGCACTTGGGTTTATGCACATAACTCCAAAATCAATCGTCATTGTTGAACGAACGCCAATAAATGAATTTGAATTAACGAAAACGAAATTGGAGGCTTTTAGGACGAAAGAAACTACTATCGGGTGCTGCGTGTTCTGATCATCACGCGAAATTGATTGCGGATATATTTATTTGGCTAATAAAATTTTTGATTGGCTAGGAAAACCTATAATAACTAATACATTCCACACACTCGAATAGTTTGAGATGGCTGTACCAAGCCATCTCATCAAGATTCTCACTTGGGAGGTTCCCTTCTACCCGTGCCATTCCTTCAATGATTGCCAAGAATTCGGCACTATCCTCCTTGAATACAGTGGCCCCCGGGACCACTGTTGTTAATTATGGCCCTTAATTGATCTGGTACGTACATCGTTTTTCTATTGTATTGATTGGGTAAAGTATACAACCTTACTCAGAACGAATGGAATCGTCGACACGCCCCCAAAATTTTAAGGAACTGACAGGAATAAAGAATCCTACTATAAGATATCGTTTTATCGTCTTGCCATAGCTCCAATTAGAATTAATAAATCAGCGAAAACGCGGTCAGAATCCATCAAATTTTCACCAAAAATATTCCTATTTTGCTCCAGCGACTGACTACAGCATCGACTCTTCAGCAGTTGGCACAAAAAGTATCTCGGCATGTTTTTCGATCAGTATTTTGCCAAAGTTCAATAATTTTGAAAGGTTTCAAGATATACATTTTGTTGCCTAGGTCTTGCTCTTTCATTTAACACCTTGCTTGTAAAGAAACGTATAAAAATGGCTGAGATAGAACGCCTGAAAGATGTAAACCCCCCAAACCATGAAAACCCAAAGTTGCAGTTTTTGGAGTTTGCAATGGACATTGCAGTGTACTGCGACCCGAACACGCTGACCACAATCAATATTGCAAGTAGGCTTGCTCGCTCATTCAGTCGGAACCGCTCTTTGTGAAAAATCAGTACACATATTATTGCGTTGTACCACACAGTGATCATTGAAAAATAAAAAAAAATCAACTTTTGGTTTGGGGGATTTACGCCTTTCAGGCGATCTATCTCAGCCATTTTGCACCTTTTTTACAAGCGAGGTGTTAAATGAAAGAGCTAAACCTAGGTAACAAAATGTATATTATCGGACTTTGGCACAATACTGATAAAAAAAAACATGCCGAGATACTTTTTGAGCTAACTGTATGTATTTTTAGACCCATTTGATTATTGCAATATTTTCTCCACTAATGAAAATTAGGACAAAATGACAGGCAGCACTGACGGTGAAGATGATACTCGGCCAAAGGATGTGGTAAGTTGTGCTTGGGCCATGGTAAAGGATAAAATCCCTTGACTGTAATTGCAGCTAAACGTAATAGGTCACATTCATGGCGAGAATATTTTAGTTATAGTTTATACACTGTATAAAAATGAACAGTACAACTTGGTTAGAATATTTCAAATGATCCCTGGCAATTGATGCGCGTCGTCCATGCATACTCCGCGATGCCTGACACCGCATACCAGCATAAGTGATAAACGTGTGCTAGAGACTCGCTGTTATACGTGACATTCGTGAATTTAATCAACTCCCAATAAGTTCTACAATAAGTGCTGCGTCGAGATATGGTGTATTTCAAATACTAGTAATTTTCGATATCGAAAATTACTAGTATTTGAAATGTTACTATTTTTCGATTTCGAAATTTGGTAGTATTTTGTATATTACTAATATTCGATATCAAAAAGTAGTAGTGGTGTAACGGGAGCCGAGGTCGGGTTAGACACTGGTAACTGTGGGTCTGTTTGGGCCGGAACCCAACCATGCACTGAGACATACACATTAATGCCGATCACATTTTATCTCATTCCTCAATTTATTCAAGCCCTTTTTCGTATACTTCTATACAAAACCTCTGCTGGACCCAAAGTCCGTATTACAACATTGGGTATGTAGTCACATCATTGGATTATGTAGTAGTGTCTGTAGTATCAGACACAACATTCCGAGTAGTAGTATCGAGCAGCTCACACAATGTGCAATATCCAAAAAAGCAAAACATTGGAACCTATGCGATCCACGCCGCGATCACCAATGAAACAGCAACACGCATTAGGATATGCACATGAAATCACAAAGAAGAAATTCAATTCTCGCCAAATTTTGCACGCTTCTAACTAGGCCAATTTTCAACGCAACAGGTCGTTCTACTTCAAAATGCCGCTGGGATCTCTAGATCAGCATAAACTACTCAATTCTGAAACGTCATCGAGGCAAAAAGTGATTTGACTTCATGAAGGCCAAATGACAATCTTGCTCGCCTATACAATTACACAGTGAAAACAACAACTCGTGCATGGCGTCTAATAGGGCCTAATATTCAATTAAAATCACAATTATAAAGATGCCGGATGGCCTAATACGTTTACAGTGACACTCACCCAATGTTCTTTTACACAGGTAGTCAATACACCCTCAATATCCGGCGCGACTGGCCAAAATATGTTATTCCTTTTACAATTTGCAAACTCGTAACACTGGCAACTTCTGCTGGTCACATTTCCCTCGATTCGCTGCGCATGCCCTCATAACAACAAATCCAAAGCTTAAAGGTAACTAATGTTTAACTCCATGTGAAATATTAACATATACAATACAATTTATAGACTAAGGGTGGATGCGATTATTCGGTACGCTTCCATTCCCGCACACAGCCCCCCTCCGGTGTGCCGTCCCCGGCACACTAAGGAGGAGACTGACGGGAATGGAAACGTAAACGATACCTCCTACTGGACCGCATTTACTTAAGCTACTGTGTCTCTTGTCTATACGTCCCTTCTCACTCTCCGTATCCTCACACCCCACCTGTGTTGACTCGAAAACACTATTCCTGGCCTCAATGATCTGGCCGTGCATTTGGACTCTCCCAACCTTTTCTCGATTCTCGCCTCAACCTGGGCATAGGAGGTCAACGACCCGGGCTTCACTCGACCCTCATATGGCTTGAGGCGATCAGAATGCACAACACTGGGCTTACTACGAGCAGTCTGCTCTTCGGGAAGTGACGTCAGACACAGCACAGTACTACTAAGTAACGGACCATCCCACGGGAGCATGAGCTTCTTGGACAGATTCTGCCTTCTTGGGTGACATTGAAAGCCACACAAACTGACCCTTGCGATACATTGGGACCCAGACCTTCGGTCGTAATTCGTTTCTGCGTACTACTCACATGCAAGGCAGGCTTGCCTCTCATGAATACCTTCACTTCTCCCTTAACTCCTCTACATAGTCTGTCACGCAACGTCTTATAGGGCACTCCCCCAAACATCAAGTCAACAGGGGCTGCAACTTCACGTCCTAACATCATCATATTCGGGGTCTCCCCGGGTGAGGCGTGAACACTAGATCTGTACGCAAAGCCAACATACGGCAAGTATTCGTCCCAGTCCTTTTGATTCCGATGAGGCAATATCATTAAGGACCCACAGCATTGACGATGGTACGATGTACTTCTACTAGGCCATCAGATTTGGGATTGTAAGGGGTGGTTTAGTCTTGTAAGACCCAGAATCTTACACATCTCTTGGAAACAACTCAGATTGCAGTTGCGTCCTGGTAGGAGTTGAAGATCATCGGTACCAAACCTGCACACAAAACTCTTCAACCAACTTTCGCAATGTTTCTGCCGTTGCTCGTGTATAGGGGATGCATCTAATCCACTTCGTCCAATAATCCCCCACTGCAAGATATAGGAATTATCCTGGTGTGTTTCTGTCAAGGGACCGAGGACATCATAGCAATTCTTCAAGAGGAAGCACCTATGCGAAACTGTTGAAGGGACCGGAACTTACAGGGGTGGTGGACTCTTCTTCGAGCACCCAACCACACATTGCCTTGACATACGCTCTACGTCTGCACTCATGCCGACCCAATAGTACCGTTCTCTCTCTGATCCTAGGCATAGTTTTCTCACAACCCAAATGGCCTGCAGTTTTGGATGAATATGGATCATTAAGGCCTTCTTCCTCAATGATCCAGGAGTAACTAACAGCCATTATCCTTTTCCGTCATCACTCACAACGTTTTGCCAAAACCCCAGCCCTTCTTGACAGTCAGCATGTCCCATTGAATCCAGTAACTTTTCAATACTAAGGCTTGTCGGACACCAGACTCCCATTTGAGGACGTTATCCTCTATTTCCAACGCAACAAGGTGCTATTGTTAATCGGCCAATTGAGCAATCCGTACACGGTCTAGTGGGACCCTCTGGGACACTCCCCCGAACTATAAGACAGGTATTGCTCGTCCAAAGGGATATAGTTTTCATCTTCAGTCTCTCTGTCACATCATTAATTCTACCATAGTACGAAACCCTGCGAGGCGCAATCATCGTCTTTTTCACTGACCACCACAGGAGGCGCTCGCTTAAGACGTCACCCGAATGTATTATCCACTGAGTCGTCACCGTTCACATCTGCACACGCCGATCTGTTGTCGGAATTTACTTCCCTCGTATCGTGGTGTAGTTCCAACTTAACTGATTGTCTTAGCTCAGCTCACTTGCCTCAGCCATAGCATTCTGCATATCTTCTTCCTCCTTTGCTATCAAAAACCCTTCCACCTTCCACACGGTCTACAGGGGCGTCTGGGCAAGCCATCAGCATTCTGAGGGCGTCTACCCGGCGTAATCTCGGTCAAGGTCGAACGAAACCTAGACAACACTTCCACCATCTCGGGCAAGCTGACCCCCTGGATTCTTGAAGTTAAAGAGCCATAGAAGGGAACCATGGTCCGTTCTAAACTTGCCACGACTACACCCACATAATGCCTGTACTTCTTCAGAAATTTACTATAGCTACACAGCTCACGCCGCGGTCACACAATAATTCCTCTCCTGCCTTGACAAGGATTTGCTGCCTAGGCAACCACTTTCTCTTCACCATCCTGAACCTGCGACAAGAAGAAAACACCCAATTGCAAAGTTACTAGAATCCGTTGTCCAGCAAATATTGTCC
The DNA here is from genome assembly GCA_023653785.1 of Ophioderma brevispina. Taxonomy (NCBI): domain Eukaryota; kingdom Metazoa; phylum Echinodermata; class Ophiuroidea; order Amphilepidida; family Ophiodermatidae; genus Ophioderma; species Ophioderma brevispina. Next base: position 534 of record JAMKCH010001031.1, on the reverse strand, counting down.
TCCTGCTTCTCGGATAAGCCAAAATCGGCGCGATAAGTAGACGCCTCTTCAACTCTTATAATAATAAAAAATACAGAGTTCTTTATAAACGGCCGCAAAATCATCAGAATGATCTCAGTGCGCACCAAAAAAAAGAACAAAAAAACAGGAAGACCCACAAAAACACTGTGCGTTGGGAATGCATGTGATGAAAATGAGTCTTTACTGGCTTATTGAACGAGTAAGGGAGGAGTAAGTTGCGAAGTGTGTAGGAAGGGAAGTCAGAGTTCAATGCTGAGGGGGCAGCACACGAAAGGATCGCTCCCCAGCAGATTAGAGCAACACGCGGAGTTTTGAGGATTTTCGAGAGAAGGAACGGAGTGATTGGGTCGGTTGGTAAGTGCACAGGACAGAAGGAAAGAGGAAAGATGGCAGGGTCCCTTCAAAATAACGAAAAACTAAGACACACAGTTTAATTTAATGCGATAATTGATGGGACAGTTTTTAGCTCCTGGAGAAGGGTGTTATTATGATTCATATTTTGCGCTTTCTAGC
>JAMKCH010001030.1:0-38578 GCA_023653785.1 Ophioderma brevispina | reverse complement strand
AGCGATTTCAAACCCGGAGGCATTCGGTAACATGGAAAAATAGAGGTCTTTGGGTGAGAGACAGCCAAATTGCCCATAAATAGGTGCTATTTGGACAAAAAAAAATATGCTAATTATAAAAAAGTCGAAATTTTCAAAAAGTAGGGTTATTTTGGTGTCAATTTTAAAAATTCTCCAAAAAAATAGGGGCCTTTGGGTGAGAGTGGCAAACCTTTAAAAATATGGCATCTTATGATGCTGAAAATGGGGGTCTAAACAGCCTTATATACATTTTGCGCATTTTGATAAAAATATGTAAATTAGGTCATGAAATCAATTTTCAACTCATTATGTACAAAGTTGTGTTTGTACAGGTAGGAAGAAGAACGCATGAAAATTACAGATTGATAGCTTGTAAACTTCCTACAAAATGCAAAATTTAATAAAAAATCTCAAATATGCTAATTTTTGCAACAATATGCAAATTAGGCCTATGTAACATTTCACACAACTCACTCTCTTCATAGTTGTGTTGGTAAAGGTTTGTAGGTGAAACCATAAAAATTTCAGACTGATAGCTTGTAAACTTCTCACAAAATGCAAGAAAATAACAAAACTCTTAAATTTTGCAAATTTTTGGTTAAAATAATTATGTTTATTAGGCCAATTTAAGAGCATTAATTAGGCTCATTTGGTTCATAATTATGTTTGTTTATGCTCATAGAAAAATTCCTGAAATTTTCAGATTGTTTGCATTGTGATTTTTAAAAAATGCAAATTTTGCTCATTTTTGGTCAAAATATGCTAATTAGGGTAAAGTAAGGCTATCGAATAGACTCTGTTGCTGCAAAATTCTATATATGAGTGTATTAAGAGAAAATCCTGCAAGTTGCAGAATGATAGTGTGTAAGTGTTTCTTAAAGTACATCTATATTAAGAAATGGTTATTTTCCTTTTCATTGAAAAACATAAAATTTAAACATTTTTCCTCAAAAATTATTCAAAAGAGTTGGTAAATGGAGAGATAAATACTTGTAATGTTATGTAATCTGTAGGTACATATATCAGGAACATAATCTAAAAAATCAAGTGTATTCCTTTTATCGTTTAGATTCTGTACATATTTTTGTGTTGAAAGAGGACACTACCATGGTGCCATGGCAAAATAAAAGACTTGACCTTTGACACTTGTTCTCCAAATGACTGTTAGGCGACGAAAAAAGAAAACCCTGTTTTACGGGCGAGCGGACCTTTCGAGTAGGGTCGGTCGGTCGGGCGAATTTTTTTCTTTTTTCTTTTTTTTATTTTTTTTCTTTTCTGGAGCTCAAAATTGGCTTAAAATAGCCCCAAAATCAAGAGAAAATATGAACATTTTTTACAAATTTTCTAAAATTTTTTTGCCAAAATTGATAAATTTGGGCTAAAAAAGGCTGATTTTACATGACTTTTGGAAAAACTAAAAAAAAAATTCTGCAAAACTGAAAAATCAGGGTCGGTCGGGCCCGTAAAACAGGGTTTTTTATTTTCGTCGCCTTATGTATGAGTACAAAAAATTGAATAAGTTTGAAACGGAATGTCCGATTTCAAAAACTCGAAGTGTTCTGAGTTGGGATGAAGAGTGTTCAATACAATACATTTTAAACCCACGGATGCAGACACTTATTTTCACCTGGAAACTGCCACATAAAGAGAAAAAAACTATGGTTTGGATGTGGGTTCAATCAGTTTCAATAAACCATTGCATTAGGCTTTTATACCACGTGATTGTTGCTAGTTATAGAAAACGTGTTATCATCTTTCACAATGAGTAATAGAATATTTACATATATATCTGGCAAATATGGAGTAATTAATTTAACTTAATTTTAGCTGTTTTTTCTAGAATTATTAAAAGCAATTACAAGTAGTTCTAGCTAATAAGCGGTATTACAAAAAACTTTTTTAACGGGCTCGCAATTCAAGGATCGGCAGGCCGGAATGGCTGTGCATTCAAAGAGCTTAAAAGCTAGAAATTACCAACCAAATCTCTCTATATTTATGGAACATCCCATAAGTTTTGATAAAAGGCAAAATTTAAGTACGTGATATTATGTCTTCAAGTTGCCTATTAGAAGGCCATATTCTGATCTGATTGTCTTGCTTGGAAAAAACATGCTTAAAATTCAAGATGGCAGCCACCAATGAATACCTTAAAAATTACAATAACATCTGTAATCTGTTCAGGAATATTAGCATATTCCCGAAATTGACGAATAAAAAGTGTAAAACGTACGAGATATATCTTTAACCAATTAGAAAGTCCTATTTGGCATTTTATTTGGTAAAGATTGTTTAAGATGGGGGTCATACATTACAAATATATGGCAGTTTATAGGGTTTTTTAAAGATCCTGAAAGAGGGACTATATTTGCATCATATGAATTTTATGCAAGTTTAAACAAAAGAGAAAATCAGATCATGACTTTCTAACAGTTTTATTCAGAGTATGTGAAAGACAAATATGTATGTCATTCATTTGTATTTAATTTCATCAAATTTTATAAGTTCAAAGATCTTGAAAGGTGGCCCTTTTGGCGCAATCTTGGATTTTAAGTATGTTAACTAAATAAAAACCTATGAGTTTCTCAGGCCAAAGACAGATCCTCACCTACTTTAATTTCCAATTGTTTAGCGTTCTGGTGCATGATAGCGGAGGTATATGGCAGCACATTTATTTTTTGAAGGTTTCGAGGTGGCCATTTTGAAATGTGAGCTGTTGAAACAAACATGACAGATATGATTTTCTTAAGGGGAAAAGCCATGTTTGTTTACACTTTTTTTGTAACTTATGATGAGTAAACACTAAAATGTAACGACATTATTAGGTTTTTGGTTCTTTGAAGGTGGCCATATTCATTGAATTGTTATATGAGGAAAACAAAGCTGCCAAATGTGGCTTTCTACGAGCCAAGGCCGTACGTATTATCCCATATTCTTTTCTTTAATGATTTTGGGATTGCTATAACCAAATATATATTTTTTTTATATTTACAAACTATGACAATTGTAGTTTGAAAGGTCTCAGATGGGGTTACCCACCTGAATTCGAGCATGTTAAAAAACAAAAATACTATATGGATTTTAATGGTTCAAGGCACAGAGGCCAATCCCATCTCGTAACAAAGAAGACAGAAGAACACCACTACTCCACTCCTCAAAGAGCCCCATGAGCATGTTGTCTCTGAGCTTATGCTTCTACAAGAGTATTTCTGGACAATTGCAATCTTACTTGTCCGAATAACTCTATTTGTATATTTCTGGCAGGCCAGTATTGTGGCCTGAAGATGGCAAGCGCTCATCACTGTTCCGGACCAAGAAAAAAAAAAAAGGTCAGTGGGGCGTGTGGTGACAGGGTTAGCAATGCAAACCCCAGCCTATGGAACTTCATTGCCCCAATCTTTGTTCGCCACTCCAGGCAGGTCCATCATTACTTTTAAACAAGCAGTGAAATTTCACCCATTTCAAGAGTTGAGGCATGTCCTTAAAATTGGCAATATGTCTCATGTTGATTTTTTGTTAGTGTGCTACTGTTTCTTATACTAAGATTAGATGATAATGTGTTTTACCTCAAGGATTATTACTATTAAAATCTTTATTTACGTGTTAGGCCAAAAGGAAATTTCCTTTTATTTGTAAACGCGTTTACCTTAATTTAATAAGACACTATATCAAATGATGTGTGTATTGTATTGTAAAACACATTTATCGACGATATACCAAAGATACAACAGGTATGGCAATTAAGAGTTTTAAAAAAATCTCTGAGGAGGGCAATATGACCCCATCTGACATTGGAGTATGGCTTTAACGAAGCCAAATTATCAGATTTGACTTTCTTAATTGTAAAAGACCTATAGCTAAGATCTAATTACAATTTAATATACTTCTGAATGATGTAAAACTCTAAACATATTACAAATATATGGTAATTAAAAGTTTAAAAGATTTGTAAAGGTGGACATTTTGGCCGCCAGCGTAAATTTTGCGATTGTTGGACATGGAAAAACAAAAAAATACCAGATAGTCAGTGCAGACGATACTGTACTTGTACGTATACGTCACTAAATATAAAGAAATACAATAAGAATTTTTAAAAAATCCTCTCGGGATTCTCAGTTTTGAGATGAGAAAGGATAAAACAAATTTAAGAAACTGAGCCAAACGATATTAGAAAAAAATTCTATGTATCAAAATTTTTAAAACCACAAAAACATTAAAAATTTAATTATTGAAAAAAAAAAAGGTCACTGCTGAAGTCATATCAATTTTCTTAATTATTTTATATCTTTTATTTGAAAAAGGATATCAAAATCCGAAACATAAATTTTGTTAATAAGCTTTACAACTCTATGTAGTAAAGATTACAACTTCAGAAACTGTCAAATAACCTGTCGGGGTGAAATTTTAAAACCTAATGTATTTTTTTTTAAAAAAGTTGCATTGGCATTGTGGGAAATTATGATATATGTACTTGGTTACGTTACGTACTTGTACGCTTTCTTCTGGATAGTCGGAGATGGTAGTATTAGGGCAATAGAGGGGTTGTTTGGTTACTTTTTCCAAACGCACCAAGTTTTGGCCCAGATGTTGCTTAGACCAACCCCCCCCCCCCCCCCCCCCCCCCCCCTACTATTTTTTTTTGATGGGCGCCAACAAATTGCGCCTCTGGAGCCCGCATAAGGACAAAATCCAAAAATTGGCCAACATCAATAGATGAGGGTTTACAATTTAGAGTGATTAAAAATCATAAATGACCCATTTATTTATGGTTTGCAAGGTAGGGGATTCGGATTCAATGTTTAACTTTTAATGATTTGAGGTCAGGTGAAACATTTTTTACACCAAAATTGTGTTATGTTTTGTCCAAACATGACAAAAAGCACCTCGATTTTATAGGTTTTTCGGGGCGGGATTGGCTGTTTGGGACTATTCACTAAATTGAAATATAATGTGTAACCATTATTCTTAATCTTGATGTGTATTTGAATTGACATTGAATATTTTACAGGAAATGTCAAGATTCAAGTCAAAAGTAAGATTTCAAAAAAGATAGTGCCTGATGCCATTCATAGCTGAATATTCATTACGATATATTCTTAAGAATGTATGATGTGGAAAGTTCATGTAAACATGGCATAATGCTAGCGAGGGATTCTCAGGAGTCTATCAATTGGGGACTCTACCTGTCTTTGCTCAAATAGACAAACACTGAAGAAGGCCTTACAAAACTCCAGGAACAAGGGATTGATCACTTGAGAAAGTCTCAATGACTGGAATGTATCAATGCCAACAAAAACTAAGTTCAGGTATCAATGGTTAAATTAGTCAGTTAAATGATGGCTCAGGTATATTGCAGCACGCTCTCTCTAGCTAAATATCACAAAAAAATGCTGGAGTTAATGTAGTAGTTCTCGTGTCAAATGAGAAAAAGAGAAGCTAGACAAAGAAACTGGTCCTGCAAACAGTCCAAACAAACCCTTATTCAGCCTCTGTTAATCGATGTATTGTAATAAATTGGAAAGGCAGACAGGGCTAACCTCAACAAAGTAGCAACTAATGTTGTTGATGCAAATCTAAAGAGTTGGGCCAAGACTAAACAAAAAACTTTAAATGCCTCACAGCACCAGTAACTGATGAGATGGAGAGCTTCCTAAATGTAGTGCTCCGGGACAATCTGCTCGTTATGGATGTTGTGAACAAAACTGACGGTGGACAACAAACGAAGCAAGGACTACAAAATCGCGTACAACATCTCAAAACTCTTATCTTCAATACCACCAAAGGGACACACCATGAAGTCAAAACTTCTGCGATACGCCATAGCAAAGAGCGCGAGAAAACAAACTTCCCATTGTATTATGGCCCTCAAGTGCATGGCAATGGACCGTAGCAGAAAGCAGATTGAGATTAACCATGAACATCGAATCTCCGTAATCGTACAGTTGCATATGGGAGTTAAGCAAGAGATGTGCGTGCGGTATGTGCTCGTCATGCTTAGGATGGGTGTGAGCCTGGTGTTACCCACCAACAGTCGCCTCCTCTGTTTTCTACCATCATGGGTTGAGATTGATGTCGTTCTGAAGATGCAATGAGGCTAGTTAGTGTTGCCTTTTGGCGACGCTGTAGAATATCTTCCAATTCGGTCTGGCATAGCTCCTGCAAACCTTAAGAGGACACCTTCAGACGATCAAGTCGCCAAGAAGAAATGTGATTGAACCTGGTAGCCTAATCCCCCCACAACAACCCTTTGAGGATCAGAATCAACGGCATCACTTGCTACCCCATCATGACCAATGCAGTCAAGTATCCCTATCGATCATCCTGGATCAATGAAGATGGTATGAGCAATGGTCATCCTCTAGACTATGAACCTTAAGCAGTTTGTTGACAGCCCATCTAGCAAGCCCATAGGCTGTGTGGACCTTGTAGGAAAGCATGGGTCAACTGAAACAGAGTCAGAACTGGCGTTGCGTAGAACAAAGAACTCCCTTCACAAGATGCGGAGTAGACTTTCACAAAACTGCGTTTGTGGAGAGCCACAAACCATTAGCCAAATCATTAGATGAATGTGAGGTCTACCAAGTCCAAAGAGGAATCCCAGGGCCTAATCAACCTGGATGATGAAAACTATCAGCTGGTTAAAGACGGCATCTTCGACTGTGATTTTGGACTTGCACGAACGAACGAACGATCTGACAGCAAGGCTCAAGGCAAACTATTCATAGGATGAGCTCCATGGATATATGTTGAGCGTGACAACTATCTCTCAATGAGAACATGGGAATGAAACGACCCCCCATCATGCTTAATCACACCGACACGTCAAAACTCCTAAGCTGCCCCGACTTTATATGTGATCCAATGACCAAAGAACTTCTACGATATATTGCGCCCAAGTGAACCAGTGGGGGAAGTGGACTCATCCAATGATGTGAAAGGTGCCAAGATCAAAGATGAGGCGTGGATGGCACATGTCAGCAGGGTGTAAAGCAAAGACACTTTGGGCAGACTGAAGTCATCCTCACCTGGCCGGATACAACTCATGCTGCATAGTGAGAGTCGTGGAAGTGCTCTTTGAGATCGACATATATCCCATATTCCCAGACAAGGCCGCATACCCACACAATGGAAGATAACATGCAGGCTAAATGAGTTCCTAAATCCGGTTTATGGACTAGCGTTCATGGTGCAGATCTTTTGCCACGGTTGTGCTATTATCAAACGTCTCCAATGGCAATACCCTGACAAATTCGGAGAAGACAAATTGGTCGCTAAGATGGGTTGGCACTGCCCATGCAAGATGATTTTTATAATATGAAGGTACTGCGCGACGACTCGGTGGGCCATCATCTAGAGCCATGCTCAGATCCTGACATCGGGCCGCGCCGAATCAGCCCTCAATGAGCATCAAATCAAGCGCACGAGATACTACTAACCTGATCACCTAATGATACACTGTACATGATCAAGCAGACAGCCTACATCGATTATGGTGAGAAAGTAATGGGTTCCACCTGGGTCATCTGAATCAGTATTTATTGGTCAGTAAGTATTGGTCAACTGTTATGGATCTTGAGCTGTTGATGTACCGGTTTGTGAGGTCCTGCGGAAGGTGATTGAGTAAAAGGTTGATTTAGATGTACAAGTTGCGGCTGGTTCCACGTAATGGATAACACGAATTATGCACGTTGGCTGCCCGTACATGTACGTGACATGGTGCAGTTGGTTGAGGCACCCCGACAAGGTGCTATGCAGAATTTATGAAAGCAATTTTGTGTGTTCAGAAATCAGCTAAAAGCTCAGCTTTTGCTGATGGACAAGCCCTATGAACAGTCCAACAAAACCTCCAGACACCAGGTGAAGCAGCGCGGCCTCTATGAGACTCGACGCTGTTACACGCTTTATGCAGGCCGGACCTGATTGCGCGCGGATAGTTGAGGAATTGTAGCAAATTGCCGCCCATCATATGTATCGACCGCCTCATCATGAGGAGGACACAGCCTGCAGGTCAAGTTTTGATACGGATGTTCTATCATCGTTCGATGAGGTGAAGCAGCTGGGCAATCCTTTCCTTGTTACAAATCAGGAGCTTGTAGCACTAGATACACAGAGTGTAATGAAAGAATCTCAAATCTGTGAAACTGTAGTCAAGCATCTTCATGCCGAATATGTCAAGAAAGGCTCGAAATGGCTTCATAACCAGGATCCGATACTCTGAAGCGGAACAACATTCCTAACATTTGCTAACGACCTGATCCAAGACAAAAAGGTACGAAGAACTGCGGCGTACAGAGGCAAAATAATGACCTTAATCACCGCAAACTTCAGTCCCGTCCGGATGCCGACATGTCAGATTTTTTTCGGTTCGAGAATCGAAAGAACCACCAAGCTTGTCTGATTGAGGGTCCTTGAGACAGAGAACGAAAGTCGGCATTCTACAATGCCTCAAAGCACCCAGTGGCCGCGCAACTGCTGTCAAACCAAGAGCACTGTCGTTGGACTGGATATGGCAGCATTTATATGTCATTTCAAGCAACTGTTCCATTCATCACTTGCTTATTATAACTTCATCTCATCTGCTCATTAAATGTTGTTCACTTATAATGTACTTAAATTTACAGACCTTGTGTGTTGTAGTAGTAGCTTAGTCAGTAGTAGTAGTACTAGTAGATGTAGCAGCAGAAGATGCCCAGTTGTCCTGTAGTTAGAATGTTGTATTAGGAACAGTTGATACTTGACCCTAAATGACGTTGTGTCAATACAAGCTGTCGTCAGAATACCGATTTCAGGCGCCTATATTGATGAAAAATAAAATTTTGACCCCCAAATGAACCTTTTAAGTCGAATTCGATGGATGAACTTGATCTATCATAATGACATAACGTGAAATTTCCCTCTCTGACCAAAAAAACACCTAAAAAGTAGTATCATTTATGAGTTTAGCCATTTTATAATACCGTTGCAATATTTCCCGCAATTTTTATTGGCGGCCATTGTTTAGATTTTGCCCCAAAATAACCTTTTTAAGTCAATTTGAAGATGAACTGTGACCTCTCATAATTAAGATTGCATTGAAATCGCGCCTCTCTGATCAAAAAAACCCTAAAAGTGGGTATCATGTTGAGTTATAGCCATTATTTTTAAATTACAGTTGCATTTTTATGGCTGCCATTTTCGTTTGGACCCCCAAATGCCTTTAAGTCAACTTTAAAGGATGAACTTGAACTCTCATAATTAACGATAAAATTGAACCTGGATTCTCTGACAAACAAACCATAAATAGTGGGCTATCAATTAGGACGGTATAGCCATTTTATAATAACATTTGCAATTTTTATGGCGGCCATTGGATTTGTTCATTATGCGCTCCAGGGGGCCGCCATTTTGGCGCCCATATAGATAATACAAAATGATTGCGTCTAAGCAACATTCGCGTGGGGCAAATTGCGCAAATTTGGTGACTTTTGGAAGAAAGGTGAACCACAAATCCCTAACATCTCTGAAAATATGGAGATAGTAGTTCCTACAGGCAAGTAACAGATGACCATCCACCAACAAAAGGGCTGTAAAGTTGAATTTTGAATGTGAGATTCATACTTTTTGAAAAAGGGGACATTTTCAGCTAAATGAATACCTTACATGGGGCATTTGGATATCAGAAGTCAAAGCTACGGCCAATTGAAGTACGCATCTTAAAAGACAGTTGATGAGAAAAAGGCCTCTAAAGTATTAGGATGACAAAAAAGGCCTATTTTAATGGAAGCACAACAAACAAACATAGCAAAGGGGTGTCCCATGTTTAATCTTCAGAATTTGCAATTAACTAATGTTGAAATACTCTTTATTGAAATTTAAAAGAAAAAACAGCGAGTTCAAATCTTTGCCCTTTAATTAATTAGGTGTTAATTGGGAAGCGAATTACATAAAATACGATATGCGCCATGTGCAACAAAAATGTTTGTTGCGTTCTCAAGATTAGAAAAATAAGTTTCTCTTACAGTTCAAGATTGGCTCCTAATTTCTTAAAATGCGTTTCAGTTCATAACAACTTTTAATGCTTTTTAAATTTTTCACAATTTTGCAAATTAATAATATACAAGGGTATGACGTTTTCGACGACACAGATTTTTGTGATTTGTAGCAATACTAATAAAATGGTAAAACATTCATTGAACATATTGTGAATAGGCCACTGACAAACTTATAATTAAAATTCCTTTATTTTGTAGTTTGAAAATTAATATCTAATACATAATATATGACTATGACTATATAATGAAAAAAATAAGAATATTAAAAAAAAAAAAAAAAAAAACATACATGTAACAAATTGTACAAATGCACGCTAGAGAGTATAAGCAAAAACAAGGACGTTCGCTTGGTAACATCATTAAAATGTTTAAAAAAACTCATTAACATTCAGCAGTAATACTATATGCTTACCAACGCTCGTTTTACCGTGTACACTCTAATCCCATGGCACAGACGATCCCGGCTCAATGTCGAAATTACAGCAAAATAAAACAAACACGAAAAGCAATCGCTATCTCGGCCTATGCACCAACATTCTTAGAGGTTATATGAAAAATGTATCACAAAAGTGGGTAAATTATAATATAAAACAGTATTTTATTTCCGCGATACAGGTAGAAGTGTTGCCGTAAATAAATGCGAACGCTTGATCCACGTTTTGAATGACATTGTATTTCTCGCTAGCACACACTTGATATGATTATACTTCCATCGTTAGCGAGCGAACAGCTGATTTTCCACGTTGACATGTTATTTCTCGCTAGCACAAAATTGGCTATGTGATTATAATTCAGTCGTAGCGAGGCGATTTTCTGCTGTGAGCATGAGTAACCAATTAATCTCGGGTCGAAATCCGGTACTGCGCACCCCAATCGTAGCTGCGATTGGAAGTGTGTATCATGGGACTTAGAAGGTGCACGTGGCACAATTTCACCAATGGGGTTTCTCCTTTCGCCTGTTTAGTAACCAAGGTTTGCAGGACAAAGGGCCTTTGAAACGCATTTCTTTGGTTAAATCGTCACAAGTAGGAGCTTCGAAACTGCTTAAAAATAGAAAGGTCAAGTTTGAGCTTTGTTTTGATGCCCACGTTTGCCCGTGTCAAGTGTACGTGTGTATACCGAACGGGCTGGAAATCATGGAGTTTTGCTTTCTTTCCAAGTTTACTACATTTTGTGATGTTTTCTGAAATGACTACCCCTCAAAAATGTGGATAGTTATCAACCTGTTATGAATAATACTTCGCTATGGATTTTTTGTGTGATGATTGAGAAAGGTATTAGCGACGCTCATTAATTACGAGGGGGCTGAGGAAAAAATATAGGGGGGTCATGTAAATTTTGGTTGGCCAAATAGGGGGGGGTCATGTAATTTTTTGTAGGGAGTAGGGGGGGGTCATGTAAAATTTATACCTTCCTAAGAAAAGAAATGCAAAACCAAAATACACACACACATGTTAAATCATAGACTTCTGACCTAAAAGACTGATACATTTGGCTGCTGTTAACATATTGCTGGTGAAGAGAGTGCTAAAAGGAAGCCAGACGACTTCCATCCGCATGCCAATTTGAAGATGATGTTTGGGCGAAAAATTCATCTTAAAGATGACATTGAAACATTCAGAGATTTAAGTCAACAAACAAATTTATGAAAACATAGTACGTGATCCATCTGGAATATGTGCTGAACTTGCAAAGAAAATAAATGAGAGCCCTGGATCGACAAAGGGAGAACGAAATTCAAAATAAGGAATAGCAATGAATACGAATGGGGACAACTTGTAGAACAAGGAGTATTGAAAGTTGAATGAGGGAACAAATAATCTTTCACATCACTAAATAACCACTACAGGAAACAAGAAAGACAAGATCAAACGGGTTATTGTCCATGTCTACAGGCAGCATAGGCGTAATCGGGGGGGGGGGGGTCCGCCCAACATTTTGACGAGGGGGATGGGGGGACGGTGAGCCCCCAACATTTTGACGAGGGAGAATGGTCATATGAATCAATCCCTCACTTGTTGAGGCCCTGTTTATCTGTTTTTGACCAAAGTAACCTCATATTTTTTACAATAATAGTTTAAAAATTGTTTAAATGCCTGTGCGCTTCCATTCCAGTAAGGCTTTTTAGTCTTCAAATTGCAATTTTTAGAGCGCTTCGCTCGCATATTTGCTAGTATTATCCTTTTCAGCAAACGCCTGTTTCATTCGTTTCTTTTTCCTCACACCCCACTCCCCCAATGTTCAACAAGAAAATTTACATCACTATCAGCAAGATCGAGAATATTTCAGATGCAAAGATTGAATCCTCAAGTGAAAGTGAGGATGGAAGTGAGGAAGAGGGCGATGTCTGCAGCATGGTTAGTGGTTAGCGCAAGTGATGAGGATGAAGAAGAAGAATAAACAGAAGATCTTAATAGTGATATGGATTAATACAATAAAAATCCTTATATGATCTGGAAGACTTTCAAGGCAAAGACAGGACAGGACATTTATTAAGTGCCATTACTATTTTGGAATGGGAAACATATTTGATTGATAATTTGACTTTTTTATTGTTATGAAAACTGGTTTGCCTTTTCCCGGGGCCTTTTTGAAGAAATATGAAATTGAAATAAAATGAAGCCAAGCATCAGATCATTTAACTTCTTTGCCTGTAACATGTGTGAACAATGGACACCATTTAACAGGAGTTAAGCATTACGCCTGTAATTAATATAAGTGATATGAACTCTATGCATATTTGGGGGGTTGTGTAAATTTTCATGTGGCAGTAGGGGGGTTGTGTAATTTTACATTGTGGTATTAGGGGGGGTTGCGTAAGTTTCCAAACCAACTTGGAAAGTCTCCCAGCCCCCCTCCCCTCGATAATTAATGAACGGTCCCTTATATTAATTCTATGAAAAATCTCAAAATAATGAAATATGACCTGACACGGGTAATTTGGCCTTAGCCCGGAAATCAACATCAGGCGACTTTACAGCCCATTCGTCGTGGATGGTCACAAACTTGGCACATTTATCACATTTGCAGGCAAACTGCCTTTAAAGGGACATAGCACGCTCATTTTCGTTACATATGTGATAATTATGTTGAAACGATTCTCAACATTAGTCCGGTGCTCGACCCAATGACTTTGCGCAAGCGTCCACACAAATTGTTTTGGGTTTCTAGGCAACATTGACCTGCTGATTCAAATCCTGGATGATGCCACTTTGGCATATCGAGCATTTGAGATAGGAAGGGGAAATAAACAGGGGTTAAAATTTGTAAATGTTTTTTTTTTTTGTTTTTTTTTTTTTTTTTTTTAATTTTTTAGGTTTTTTCTTTTTTTAAGGTTTAAAAAAAGGTATAGTTGGCTAGACTGCAACCTTTGGGTTTACACTACAGACCAAATTTGGTCAAGGCCTCAGGGATTAATATTACAACGATCCGAATTGTTTCAAAATGCGTTTCAATTGTTCGTATGGGAATGTCAAAACAGAAAACTAAAATTTTGAAATTTTTAAAATGTGATTTCTTCTACAACTAAAGATAGTGACTAAAATGATTAACCCCATAGACCCTGTGGACACTTATCCATTATGTCCCCCCCCCCCCTTATTATACCAAAATGGCCAACAAAGTGTGTAACCATATTGACATTAATATCAAACAGAATGAAGGAATTTGAGCCATTTGAAAAGACTCTGTGTATTCTAAATTATTTACCCTAGGATACTTGAACATTGTAGACTTGATGTGTTAAAATAAATGTCCTAGATATAGCAAACTATCCTTTTTTTATCCATAGGACCGCATGAACATGACTATACATCTTTTAACCCATTATGAAGCATTACAAATTTTACCCCTGGTAATTTACCCCCTACCCTATATCCAAAAATGCTCAAGGATGCCAAAAGGCCATCATCCAGATTAGGAATCAGTAGGTAAATCTTGCCTAGAAACCATCAAAATATTTTGTGTGGACGTCTGCGCAGGTTCACATGCAAGTTCCTTTGGCCGGAGTACCAGACTACATTGATGATGATTAGCAATAAATTACTTACTATTAGAAGACAAAAATAAAATCGTAACTGATGGGCGCACATCCATGTTGCCAGTAATCTCACGGCCATAGTTACGTTTTGCCATCTCGCGCCATTGCTACGTCATGTCTATAGTTTGTCCCATGATGATTTTCAAAACAAAGAATTTCTTTTGTAGCCGTTGAATCGACGCACATCAGCAGTTATTTTCCAATAAAGAAATACTACTTCATTGATTCAACCTCAAACATTCCCCTCACTACGAATGTAAAGATTTTTTAACCACAGTACCCAATGTATAGTAGACACACTCGAAGTCCCACCTGTCCCAAATCACCGATCAGCTGGCCAATACCAAAATAGTGTCATTCCAAGACGCATTGAATGTCTCAATTGATTTTACATACCATGTTCATTAGGGAACCTCTAATATGAATGGCTTACTGCGCATTACATGCTGAATGCGTTTCGGTTGACTATTTTTTAGTCCCACTTTTTAAAACTTGAAGAGTACACTGACATTTTGTGAGACCACTATAGAATCCCGCTCATTTTAACCATATTCCATCACACACCTGCTTTCTTTGCTGGGCAACATGGCCCGCTCCCATCAGCCCAGCCAGAACAATAAGCAAAGCGTAGCGTGATGATCTCCTTTGATAATACACTGCTATGGCTCCATTTTGTACTTTAAGATGGCCGCCATAAACCAAGTGATCTAATGTTTCTATCAAAATATTTATTCTTGCATTTCATACCATGAACATGGATGTAACACTGGAACCATGCCTCTACTATTCTCAGAAACCGAGATAGGGGCAAAAGCGACTTTATTTTGCGGTCATTTTGAATTTAATAGGCCGGCCAAAACCAATGAGATGTTGGTTTATCAAGATCTTAATGGATTCTTGACCCTTAAAACATGGGTATAACCACCAGAATCGTGTCTTCTACGAGTCTCAGAATCTGAGATATGAGCAAAAAAATCGGCGGCCATTTTGAAATCCAAAATGACCGCCAAAGGGGGAATTTAAAAAAATGCCAACATTGAGTTTCTTTATTTGGTGAACATCAGCTTTCAGCAAAATGTATTTTTCCCTATCTCCATAAAAAGCAACAAAATTAACATAAGGAACCTGACTAAATATTAACATGGGAATTTGAACTTTTATGGACTTTTGATCGTGGTTTGAGCATGATATCAACTTGAAAAATAATCATTCTAAACATCCGCTGATTTTTATCGAAACTGAAAAGTAAGATTTGACACCCTATGTGAGACTGACAGAGACTTGTTTGACTTTGACATTTGCAAGTCTCGAGACCTGCCCAAGCTCTCGCTTCTTTTGTAACTCGAGTGTACTCAGACAGAATACCATTACGCACCCCAGGCTTCCTACCATCCCTAGTTAAAAAGTTATAAGGGGTCAATAATGCCCTGGCGATCATTTACCCCCTAACTTTAAACCTGTCTATCTAGCATCAGATAGAAATCATTATAATCGCCCTTTTGAAAAATTACTTTTAGAGGTTTGAATTAGTGTTCCCTACTTTACGTGAGTGTGAATAGATTTTTAAAATGCCAATTTTGACAGCATTTAAATCTTTATGGTGTATTTTATTTTAAAAGGTATACTACCCTATCCTCACCTCGATCTCGCCACTCACAACTACGAGCACTGAGATTTGGGTAATCCATTAGAAGTTTGTATTTTTGCTTATTTCAACACCTGCAAAAGGGCTAAAAGTTTTCCCCATTTGGATTGCTACACCCGTGTAAATGGGTTTGTTTAGTGGCATTACTCTATATGGCCTCTTGTTAAAGAAAAAAATTCTCTTCTTGCGTATGAGGCAGCGCTAAAATATGTTGTACACTTGGAGCCAACGCACTGTTGGATTGGTGGGTTTAAGAAATCTGTGTCCACTGGCGGACAAAGGGTAGGGCACTCATTGATAATGTATCCGCATTCTGTGATGGAGAACCACTTGTCAGGCTGGCGATGGCTGCAGCCCCCCATCGGTGCATATTGCTATTAAAGCGACGGACTCCTGTGCGAATCCGGTTTAAGGTGACCCATTCCTTGCGTCGGAGATTGCTGCCAGGTGGTAGTTCTGTCTTAGGTGTAATAGAGAGTTGATCTAGTCTTGGGGTATCTAGCCAGGCAGTGTTCCATGTCTGTAAGATGTTGAAAAGGGAACTGGAGAGTTTAGCAGCGTGACGGCAGAAAGGTCGGCGAGAGCGCAGTCTCGGTCTACCGAATTGGTGTGATTCTTTGACAGTGTTAAGCAGCAGGTGCTTGTTGTCCAGCAGGGCCTTATTCACTAGTTTATGTGTGTGGTGTTCTCTCCGAAGTACTGCAGGAGCAATGCCTGAAAGCACTGGTAGGAATTCAGATGGAGTAGGACGGACGCAGCCAGTGATGGTTCTCAAGGTCTCGTTGAGTACTGTGTCCAGCTTCTTTGTGTGAGAGCTGTTGCACCATGCGGGGCGGCATATTTAGTAGACCAAAGCCAAGGCAGTGGTGCGTAGGGTCGTTGGGCTAGCACCCCATGAAGATCCAGCAAGTCGGCACAGGAGGTTGTTCCTCGAAGATACCCTGGCGCATACGGACTCGAGGTGCTGCCGGTAAGTAAGTTGCCGGTCGAGCTTCACTCCCAAGTAGGTTGGTGTAGGATTGTATGGCAGAGGAGCTCCATTGAGGTTGATTTGAAGCTGGCGATGAGCCTCTTTGGTGTTGAGGTGGAAGGCAGTAGCGGTGGTCTTGGCTTCGCTCAGCTTCAGTCTCCAGGTCTTGAGATATGCTGCAAGAAGGGCCATGTCTGTGGTAAGTGTGCTTTTTACTTCTGTCCAGTTGCTGTCCGAGTAGAGGAGGGCAAGATCGTCGGCGTAGCCATATTGTCTATGTTGTTTGAGGTAAATCGCTGATATACAAGTTGAACAACATAGGAGCCAGTACAGATGCTTGTGGTACTCCGTTCCTCAGACGACGCAGACGACTACTCTGCCCATCACTGGTCTTGAGAATAAAGCTGCGGTTTGCGAGCATGTTACATATGAATTGTACAAGGTGACGATCCGGGAAAACAGTTTAAATGTTATATCGGATTCAATGTTAAATATTAAAATTTATAATATATTCTTCAAAATAGTAAAGCCAAGTTTTGTTTCTTAATACTCACTTTCATGGTATAGGCATGAAATGATTTTCAATCGCGATTTTCTCAGATGAATAAAATACCATAGTATGATATGTTGGCGACGTTGTGCATAGATCATAAAAAAGTTCTTGCCTTAGAATACTGAATCAACTACAGTTTAAACAAACCGCCAACGTAATACAAAAGAGAGCTTCTGTCTCTAGTACTCAAAAGAAACACTTTTCACTTTGCTTGAATTCATTATAAAAGTCTTATAAACAAAATATAGGCCTAACCATATAGGAAGTCAATAGCTGTCAATGCTCCCCATCGGTACCACATATCACTATCCATCTTACACAAATTCACAAAGTCACTGCGATTCTCTTCCAGGAGACACACACAACTGACAGTTCCATCCTGAAAATATGCGGCTATACCCTAGCTGAACAAACACCGAGAGCACTACCCATGGGATTGGCACCTTTGTCAGAAACACAGCTCAATGGAAACATATTGAAACCTCACCTGCAGTTTCCACCCTGGAATGGGCAACGACCCAAATTGTAAATGTCCGCGTCATCTTGCATCTACCCCGATGACTTCAACGGTCATAGCATCACATGTGGCTACAGGAATACCAACCCTGACGAATCCACCTTAGAGGACTGGGCTTCCAACTCTGGCGTACAACTCTTGTACGACTCCAAGAAACCAGGCAGTTTCTACTCTGGAAGGTGGAACACAACCTCAAATCCCGACCTTGCATTCGTAAATGTGAACGCAATTTCTGATCGCTCAGGAGAGCCTTGCTAAGTCCGTACCAACAAAGTCAGTTAAAAGGTGGAACTTCCGCAAGGAAGACTGGGACCAGTTTAAGAACCTGGTGGATTCAGAAGTGCCCAACCTTGCGACACCAACCTTCTCCAACCTGGACAATTCTTACACAAAACTATGTAGACTCTTTATTAAGATAGCAAAGAAGACCATCCCACGTGGCTGTCGTCGCAATTATATCCCATCCTGGGATGAGGAATATATGGTGCTCTTTACAATGATTTATTGAATTCTGAACCCGGGGAAGAAGCGACATCCAAGGCTTCAGATCTAACAAACTGCTTGGACAGGAAATGTCGTGAGCGCTGGAAGGAGAATTTACTTCACTCATTCCAGCAGGAAGACCTGGAAGACTATAAGGGGGAATTTAAAAAAATGCCAACATTGATTTTCTTATTTGGTGAACCATAAGCTTTCAGAAAATGTATAGTTTTCTTAATCTCCATAAAAAGCCAACAAAATTACATAAGGAACCTGACTAAATATTAACATGGGAATTTGAACTTTTATGGACTTTTTATTCTGTTTTGAGCATGATATCAACGTGAAAATCATCATTCTAACACATTCCTGCTGATTTTATATCTGAAACTGAAAATCTTACATTCGCAAGACGTAAAGCAGATAAATCTCGAATAATTCAAAATTTTGTGAAGAATAAGTACCCTATTTTGTAGAGATCATTTAGATATTTATCCTAATTTCTTCCCACTATTTTTTTTTAAATTTTATTTTGCACTTTTTTCGCCAAAATGGACTTTAATCATCATTATTCTTATGTCACAAATGTCTTGATCGCTTACGATATTCATATAACTCCGATTATCTGTTATATGATACCCCTGCCCCTAATACCGTTTTCTTAGCTACTTTTGCATTGAGCATTTTTATACCCTTCACGTTATAGCACCCACCACATCACCGAACAAGAAAAGATAATTTTACAACAGCACTTTTGGAGTATCCAAAGATATATACTAACCGTATCTGAGGTCAAAATTCGTATATCTTTCTTGGCCAGGTCCAATCTTTTCTAAGCGACTTTTTGACCAGTGGGTCCCAGTCTAGTATAACCTACTAGTATTAGGAATGTTAGTGACGTTCTATTGCACGGAAAGTGTTCAGTGGAATTGAAATAAAACTTGGTTTTGACGGCCATTTCACCGTGGCGAAAGAGAACCTATCAGACAAAAATCTTGTATATTTATACAAATGCTGCAATATTTGCACCAACCTGTGCGATCTCCTTGTTATATCATTCTCCCCGTTTGTATCTACGCAAGTCGCCACTGGAATTGTTCCATATTTCACTCTAGTTGTAAGCGCAAGTTGGCAAGCGAAACGATCAAGGTAGTTGTTCTTTGAAGCACTGACCTGTATAGCACTTACCTCTATACAGGTCTGCTTTGAAGTACTCTACTTTACGGCGGTCCGGTAAGTACGTATATCCTAAAATTGGGAAAAAAAAGTTTGGCTGAGCATTGTGAAACTAGCGTTTGAAATTCTCAAGACTGGGGGGGAACATATCGAAAGGCATTGTGAAAAAGGGATGCGGCCCGTAGCGATTGCGTGTTCACTTTTTCCGTCTTTGGGCGAGCACCGAAGTACCCGACACAACGTTCAATTTTCTCGCTAGGTTCTATAGGTTCAAACCCAATTACGATGCATATCCAACAAAACATATTAACGTACCCTCTGATGCAAAATCTCCATAGAACCCCCTTCGTTTTCCGAGCCTTTATTTTGAGATCTCGTTTCATTTGCATGCTTCGCTATGAACACTGAATAAACGTTACTATCTCTCGCGCAGTACTAATTTAGATAATATCTTTCGCATCCTGTGGACACAGACACACACTTACCGGACCGCCGACGTTATAATGTAGAAGCTACAAATCATGTCGGCATCATTTCACATCAATAAAATATCACAAGATTTTGACATGAAATCATTACTTACTTACCACAAAACAATAATGTGGAGGTCTTATTTTACTTCAAGATACTCTCAATGTATTTATCACTCCACTGGCATTTGTACAACCAATTTGGACATCACATGAACCATTGTCAACAGGGAAATAACAGACATTGACTTTCCGGACCACCACCAATAAGAGCGTTTAATAGTTATAAGAAAACAACAAAATAATCCCTTCAAATCATGTAAATCAAAGTAGCGCAATTTTAACAAAAAATGAATAACAACCTTTTATTTTGACAATGGCATACGTTTGTGACTTGAAAACAACCACTTCAATAATGCCTAATACCTGACCTACCCTTAACAAAATGGAGCAGCCAACTATAATGTCATGCACTTGCCCTAACTGTGCTTGCCTGCCTATCCACTAACACATGTCCGAGATGGTTTGACTCGTTTGCCCGCGCTTTGCGGTGCGGGCAACGCTACTTATTTGATGGGTGCGGTCACTAAAGGGTATCACTATTCACATGATGCAAAGCTTCAGCGACATTACAATAATTTCTCCAAGCCATCTCCTTTATTTACCTTTTTCGTCTTACAATTCACGCTTCACTATGCCCAAGCTGCTCAAATGTGTTCGTATCAGATCTATCAAGATTTTTTTCCCCACATTGGCTATAAATTTACTGCCAACATGGCCAGCCAAGAACTCCCACGCCCAAAGACACCCTCCAGTTGCGTACTGTGTCGGAGGAAAGGGGCCACCTAATGAACTTAGTAGCCCCTTGGAAGAAATTGCGGCAAATCGGAAAATTTTGAGGCAAAATGAGCCGTTTTGGATGCTACCCTCCAATCAGCGACATTATCAATATTATTAATCCAAATCCAAGCCAGCTCTTTATTTGCCTTTTTTTCGCTGTCCAACAATTCACGCTTCACTATTATGCCTCAAGCTGCCTCAAATGTGTTAAGTCAAGAGCTATCAAGATTTTCCCCCAACATAATGAACCAGGAGAATGTTTACTGCCAATGGGCCAGCCAAGAACTCCCACTCCCAAAAACCCCCTCAGTTGCGTAGCTGGGGTCGGAGGAAAGGGACAATACAATCATGGAGGAAATGCGGGGGGGGGGGGGGGGGGACAAAGTACCCCCTTGGAAGAAATTGCGGAAAATCGGAAAATTTTGAGGCAAAATCAGCTGTTTGATGGACGCTACCCTCCAATTGGGACAAATTTTTCCTTCACCGGGCTGAATTTCCCCTGACCGCGCTTTCGCCCCATCTGAACCACAATGCTACAGATGTAACTGGGCTACGTGCCCTGGACGCCGCCTTTTAAGGGGGTGAAAGCGGCCAATTATTTATGGGCAAATAGGCTGCAATGATTCAAACAATAAACTGTAATGAGATATAGGTATAATGTAAATGTCAGGGTAAATATAGGCCTAGGCCTACTATTTGCTCGAGGCAGGGCCGTACGCAGAAGATTTGAGGGGTGCGGACCAGTAGCGTAACCTGTGGGGGCGCGGGGCAAGCTGCCACCCCCCCCCCCCCCCCCACACACACACACACACACACACAAAATGAGAAGGGGAGAAAAAATGGGAAGGGGAAAAAAGGAGGAAGAAGAGAAAAGAGAAAGAAAAAGAGGGAAAGATAGAAGAAAGGGGAAAGATGAGGAAAAAAAAGAGGGAAGAAGAGAAAGTGGAAAGGAGAAAAGTAAGAGGGAAAAAGAGAATGGAAAGAGAGACTAGGCATCGATTGTGCTTTAGAAAGCACGGGTATGCGGTGGCAATTTGCTGACCACTGACGACCTTTGACCCCAAGCTACGTACGGCACATACGGGCCCTAGTGTAGTGTTTCGTCTGACCAAGTCTAGTGAATATAGGAAATCGGGGTAATATGGACCCCCAGGGCATTATGGGCCCCCCTTGTAACTTTTAAATGGGGATTGTAGGAGTGGTCCTCCTATGTGCTACTTGAAAGCACATCATTTGACAACTGAAATGCAGTTATTAACGGAGGTAGTGTCCTTAAGTTATAAAGAAATATTTTTAATGAAAATTTTTCAGCACGTTTTTTTTTTCTTATGTCAGTGATGCTTTAAAACTCCCCATTTTATCATGTCCCTTCGGTATGAGGTTGTTCCCCGATGGCAACATAAGGTACTGTCATTCCCCATGTGATCATCATACATGATCTATTCCTATGCTTACTCTAATTTAAAAACGTGCTGGATAATTGGTGTATGTTGATCTGGGGGTAATATGGACCCCTATATTCCCATGTAGAACATATATGGGACGGAGCAATATGGACGCATATGAGGTCAATATTACCCCGCCCTATTGCAAATACAGTTGTCCCTATTGCCCGACGTCATGGGGTACTATGGACCCTTTGCAAAAAAAAAAGTTTGAAAGCCTATTTCTTTTTTTTGGTTAAGATGAATGAATATCTTCCCTTTTGTCCGGTACCTAACCCATGAAACAAAGCTTCCAATTGATAATGAAACGTCATTAAAGAATAAAATACAATTCTTGGAATTACGATCTTTCGTAAGGGGTCCATACTTCCCTCACTTTACCCTATAGATTTAATGAATTTATAGATTTTCCAAAAAATGCCCCTTTACTCGGCTCACGTGACCTTTGAAGCCGAACTGTGTACAAACCATCAGGGTCTGGTTCGGGTGGTTCTTCTGAACAGCATCTGGTGGCCCTTAACACTTATTTTATGTGCAGAAGAAGGATTTTCTAGACAATTCCAGCGACTGCCCCTTTAAATGCGCCCCACATGCTTTTGACCCCAATCTGTATACCCCAAGGGCGTCTGTGTCGGTGGTTCTTCTGACCATATCTGGTTGTCATAGCGTTTATTCTGTGGCAGATTGAAGGTTTTTATAGAGTTCGCGACGATGCCCTTTAATCGGCCCCGTGTTATTGGTTTCTCTTCTGACAACATCTGGTGTCAGAACATTCATTCTGGTCAGAATACGGATTTTATATAGAGTTTTTCCGACGATGCTCCTTTAATAATCGGCCCACTGACCTTTGACCCCAATCTGTATCAATTCATAGGCGCCTTATGGGTCATTGGTTCTTCTGACAACATCTGTGGTCATAGTGTTTATTCTGTGTCAGAAGAAGGATTTTTTATAAAATTCCGACGAATGCCCCTTTAATCAGGCCACGTGAATTTTGACCCCAATCTGTGTACACCCCAAAGGACCGCGGAGTCAGTGGTTCTTCTTACAACATCTGGTGACCATAGCACTTTATTTGTGGCAGAAAAGATTTAGAGAGTTCCGAGACGAATGCCCTTTAATTCGCCCACGTGACCTTTGACCCCAAACTGTGTACAACCCATAATTGGCCCTTGGGTCGGTGGTTCTTCTGACAAGATCTGGTGGTCATGGCGTTATTCTGTGGCAGAAGAAGGATTTTAAAGAGTTCCGACGGAAATGCCCCTTTAATCGGCCCACGTGACTCTTTGAACCCAAATCTATGTACACTCTGGCTCGAGGTCATGGTTCTTTCTGACAACATAATGGTGTCATAAGCTTTTTAAGTCTGTGTCATTTTATAGCGTTCAACGAATTCCCCTTTAATCGGGCCCCACGTTACCTTTGACTCCAATCTGTGTACACTACATAGTCGCCTTGGTCAGCGGTTCTTCATTCCAAATTTTGGGCTGCAATCCGAAAAGTATTTGGTTCAGTAGCAGTTTAAGGTACCAAGAAGAAAGAACTAGAGGCAAATTGTGCTCGAAGAGCACGAACCTAGCCGTGTGGATACAATGACCTTTAACCCCAGGCCGAGCACAAATTTTGTTTAGAGTCTGAAGCTGCTTCGTATGCATGAGTCACGTGACCATGGTACCTTGCAGTCATATAATAGATATGAATTTTTGAAGAGGTTTTACAACTGAATGAGCGAGAACGTTCCCTTTAAAATCTTCCCCTTTATAAAATGCCCTTTGACCCCCATATTGAGCACACCTTTGGTGAGGGTCTCAAGCTGCTTCATACGCATTAGTCACACGTGACCATGGCACCTTGCAATTTGTCAGATATGAATTTTTGAAGATTTTTTACATTAAACCGGAAGTTCCCCCTTTAATGACATTTGCCCCCATATTGAGCACAACCTTTTGGTGAAGGTCTCAGCTCTTCATACATAAGTCACGTGATCATGCTACCGTTGCATATTAACGATATGAATTTTTGAAGATTTTTATATTAAGACGGAAGTTTTCCTTTAATGAACGCTTTGACCCATATTGAGCACTCTTTTGGTGAAGGGTCCCAAGCTCTTTGATATGCAAGAGTCCACGTGACCAATGGTACCTTGCAAATGGCAGATATGAATTTTTGAAGATTTTTTACATTAAGACCGGGTTCCCCTTTAATGACTTTTGGCCCCCATATTGAGCACACTTTGGTGAGGGTCTCAAGCTGCTTAATATGCATGAGTTACGTGACCATGGAAGATTTTCACATTAAGCCCGGAAGTTCCCCTTTAATGACCCTTTGACCCGATATGGAGCCCTAACTTGGTGAAGGGTCTCACCTGCTTCATATGCTGAGTCACGTGACAGCTACTTTGCATATAGCAAATATGAATTTTGAATTCAGACCGAAGTGTCCCCTTTAATGACCCTTAAGTGACCTTCGATCAAAATTTCTGTGTACAACTCCTAGGTCGTGGATCAGCGGTTCTTTTGAAGCACGTCAGGTGATTATAGCAATTGATTTGTGGAACAATAAGGATTTATAGAGTTCCGACGATTGCCCCTTTATCTGTCCACATGACCTTTGACCCCAATCTGTTACAACCCCTATAGGGGCCTTGGATCAGTGGTTTTTCTGACCATTCGTGGCATCGGATAAACCGTTTGGCAACTAGTAGCATTTTTGAAAGTTACCGGAAATGGGTGGGAAACAAGACGATTAGGAAGTAAAGAAATCGCACGAATACAAGCCTTAGCCGTGCTTCGCACACGCTAGTAAAGAAGAAATCTCTAAATTACAAGACTAGCCGTGCTTCTCACACGGCTAGTACCTGGGCCATTTGTATACGATATACTTGGGCGATGTATTTGTACTGTGGCTTATATGTGGGGCGAGTTGGTACCTGTGCGAGTTGGTACCAGTACGTAAGGCGAGTTTGTACTTGGGCGAGTTGCTTGAAACGAATAGGGCGGGGCGCGCCGGTAGCGGGATTGACCCTGTAATGACTAAAAAAAATTATCAAATCTGCTGCCACAAAATATGGGCCTTGGGTCCGCGTTTCTCTGACCAGTCTAATGTATTAAGCAATTGTTTTGTGGGCAGAACCAGCAAGAGGAAGGGTATGCGCGACTGACCTGTAATGACCCTGTGTGACCTTTGACCCCAATCTGTGATCCCCCTGTAGGGCACTTGGGTCAGGGGGTTATGTCCTGACGAAGTCTAGTCAAGATCACGTTAACTGTGTAACCAAAAAAAAACTAGTATCTTTTGAAATATTAAGAGGGGTTAGATATACTGGCCCCTTTTTGGCCCCTATGACTTTGGATTCAAATCCGTGAACAGCCATATATGGCCCGGCATCTGGCAATCACTGTGGCAGAATGGCATCGATAGCACCTGCAAACTGTGGGAGAAGTAGGGAAATGGGTGTTAGCGCGACAATGATCGCTGTTGAACCCACGTGACCGCCGTGTAAAACTGTGAACACCTATATGAACCTTGGGTCTGGATTTCTTGGTGGCCATTCTCGATGCATCTGACCAAGCATCCTTGACACAGTAGTCATTTGAAGCAGTACAAGAAAGAAAGAAATCGAAGAGAAGACATATATCATGGTGTGCGGCTGCACCGCATATAAATACACAGTTAAAAAAGAAAGCAAAATGGAAGGGAGAATTACGGGAGAAGATGAAGAGGACAGTAATATTTATTGTGAAATTTTGCTCTGAGAGCACTACTTTTATTCCTTCTAAGATGGCAAATCCCAGAGCTTCCGGGAGCTCCGCCCCCTGGACCCCCACCAGGGGCCCTAAGGTGGACCCATGGACCCCATCCTTGTAGGCCTTCGCGGCAAGACGCTCGCACTTCAATCATCCCCAATCGGGAGACCTCTTTAGCCTGGAAACTTAATTGTTCTCTGAAGACTACTTTTTACCTTCTCGAATGGCAAAACCCCGGAGCTTCCTCGGGGCTCCGCCCCTGCACCCCGCCCCTCCGGGCTTCGCCCTAGACCCCACCATGGCCTAAAGTTGGGTCCCCTGGCCCCCAACCGAACCGCGTAGGCCTTCGTGGCAAATGCTTGCACATGAAACATGGAAATCTCTTGATATTTGTCCCCCGGACCCCTTGCGGGCCTTTGAAAAAGTGTACCTTTTTTTGGTAAAGTGCCCCCAACCACCCCCGGTCCTTTTTGGACTTTTTTAACATCTCTAACCCAAATATTGGCTTCTTGTCAAAATTTTATCTAAATTTGGCCTTTAATTTCATCAACAATTAAGCAAAACGTGGAGGCCTTTGTGGAATTTAAGGGGCGAGACCGCATCAACCCCCCCCCCCCCCCGCACACCCCCTGCGCACGGGCTTGGCTCGAGGACAAGCATGTCCATTTTTCATTCTCTCCCATATGTGTGCAATAATATGTGTACCTATGTGTATATAGGTCTAGCTTGGAGTCTGGAGATCCAACCAGCAATAACTTTTAAGCCAAGTTTTAGATTTAATCGAAATAACAAATCGTATAGGCTCATATGTGTGCGTATCAGTAAGTGTTACAATCACATATGGGAGAGAAGGAAAAATGGACAGGCTTTCCTTGAGCAAAGAAATTAGACCTATCATGATTATCTCATTACAGTTAACTCTTTCTTGCGCATGTGCCACAAATATGGGTCTTCTGGTATGACCCTCTTTTCATGCCAATTCTTATACAAATGTTGAAAAATTAAGTCCAATCTTCTTAATCTGAAGTCAAAATTTTCCAAATTTGCGAAAAAGGTCCAAATTTGAAGAAGACATGGCATAACAAAACATTGTCATACGTTATCTCTGCATGGTATACCTATGGGTCCCTTTTTCGGTAAAAATCACTATAGATATGGGCCCTACTTCCAGATTCTCGGAGGCACGTACGCGTCCGTCCCTACCCAAACCAAACTTGAGACCACGGCAATATCAATATTTTGCCATACTCTTTTAAACCAAAGATTGAAAATCAATATTAAAAATTGGGATGAAGGAAAGATTTAAAAATCGAAATCGGTGTTTAAATCACCCTTGTAAACAACTTCGCAGTCATGTTAGGCCTATAATGCCTAAAATTACAACTTTGAGGTGATTTTGTTTTTTTCCACTGCTGTTGTTTTTAATTTTTTATCTCATTTTATTTTATTCTATGATATTTTTGAGTAAAATATGGCCAAATGAAACTCCCACCTTTTTACACAATACATGAGCTTATATGCAGATGATAGGCTGTACCGACACGTCATGTTTAGAGTGTTCGCGGCGAGGCGCTGATTAGAAAGAAATACGATCCTGTAATTTTCAATCATTTTACAGTATTTTGCTGTAAATTGCACTGTGATATTTACAGTGTATGTGAGAATAACCACATTATGACTAATTGCGCACTTTTATACACCGTATTTGACGTTGCATGTCACCCTTGTAAAAACAATAGAGTAACAACTTTGCTGTCAATGTCATGTTGCAAGAACCTGAAATAAACTGCTTAAAAATACAACATAAGATGATTTTATATTCCTGCTGGTGTTTTTCTGTTGGTGTCTTTATTTTGATATTTTTGAGTAAAATAACCAAATGAAGCTCGGCCCCAATACACGACACATAAGCCGGTAATGACAGAAGTAAACAAAATCTAAAGTGAAGGACTTATAACAGACCTGAGAGTCCATACATTGTATCGCTGTCAAAATTTGTAGGTAATGTATTAAAATGTTGGGTAAAATGAACTTTTAATGAAGTTTTAGAAAGTTTTCTTCTAAGTTTTAGCAAGTTCTCACGGGATATCCATAGCGTGTGGAAAGTGTGATTCTAAGCTAGAATTGAAAGGAGTGATGAAGCTAACATAACTACAAATTAATTTATTGAATTACAATATAAATACCACACACTCAATCATAATATAGGCATTCTTTGATATTGTACTTGTACACTGTCCTCGTGTCACTCTTGGAAGACTTTCCTGGTTTCCAAGCTCACCCATTCACCAGCAGAAGAAGCAAATCGAAATCAAGTAGTCATCGGTTGTTATGACCACCAAGTGAACTCACTATCTGACTGTTCTTCGATTATAATAGGCTACTCAACGTGTACAACTATCCACGTAGTCTGATAATAATAATGAACTTTGTGTTGCTTTTTGTGGACTATAACAAGAGAAGGGTCAGGGTATATACTATGGGGGCGTGACCAAATAACCCAACTGTAATAACAATTAGGGTGTCCCCACGAGGGGCTTATGGAAAACCAGTGTAAATTCGTACTAAATTATTACAATCACAGTCCCCCCGCACTATAAACTGGCACCATTTTCTTAAAATAATAAATTTTTTTCAAGATTTCAGTGTTTTTAATATCCTTTTCATATTGGTTATGTATAGACTTCATCAAACCATGAGCTAAAGATATTACAATGGGCAGTATGTGGGGCCATTTTTATAGCCAGGTGTTACCACCCTCCACGATTCGGTTTGAGTGACAATACCCGTCCTCTCTCACATAACTCTGACCAGTGTACATTATACTATAGGTCGTTGACACTAATTTTCTTCTGAAAAACGCGGTAATTGAATATAATGAAGTATAAAGGGTTGCAACAGAGGATTTCAAATAAAGATGTTTCTAAAATCATCTTTATGTTTCCTTTTAGGCTTATGGTATCACCGAAACAAACGGAACGAACGAATGAAACGAAACGAAATGACATTGATACGTTTCAAAAGTTGTCACCATGAGCCCCGTTTTCACTTTTTATTACTTTTTGTCAAAGTGATCATCACAGCACTAAAGTTCTGGACGGCTATTTGAATGAATTTTTCGACAGTCATTTTCGATTGGAAATTATATTAGACACTCCCAGCAGTTGCATTGGTAAATTGACTGTAGATGGTCAGACGCTCTAGTGGGTCATACAACTAGATGTTAATCATCACGACTATTTCTGAATAATTTTGAAATTAATTTCGATTTTAAATTATGCAGATACTTCCAACAACAGGCTCATTTTTTATACAAATTTCAAAGTTGTCACTCCCTCCCACTCAGGTCAATGAGCCCGGATTGTTGAATAAGAATCAAAGTTGTTACGGCTAATTTCTTTCTGATAATTACAGTGACTCATTTGGGATTGGAATTATTTGATGTCACACGCATCTATTGTTCAATTCCAAAGTTTGTCACTCACTCCTAGAAGGTGCAGTGAGCCCGTTTCGTTGTTCATTACCTTTTTGTTGCCAAAAGTGATAACAACGAACGAATTTCTCAACGGCTATTTTTGAATGAATTTTGAAATTTATTTCGATTGTACCTTATGCAGATATTCACGCAGCGCACTTTTGACACCAATAGCAAAGTTGTCACTATCATCCATAAGGTGCAGTGAGCCTGTTTCGGCTTTTATTCAACTTTTTTGCCAAAAGTTATAAACAACTAAACGAAGTCTCGCGGCTATGTTTGAATGATTTTGAAATTTTATTCGAGTTGTAAGATTATGCAGATAGTCACAGCGCATCTTTTGATACACATTTTCCAAAGGTTGTACTCACTTACTCCCATCAGGTGCAATGATCCCGGATTGTTGACTAAGGAACAAAGTTGTTACGGCTATTTCGGAATGAATTTGAATTATTTTCATTGGAAGTAGGAAGATGTCACACGCATCTTTTTGGATACCAATTTCAAAGTTGTCACTCAACATAACAACCCAGCGGGTGCAGTGAGCCCGTTTCGTTGTTACACTCGACTTTTTTGCCAAATGATAAACACGAAACGAGTTGGCGTTTCACACGTATTTTAACTGAATTTTGAAAGTTATTTTCCGATTGTCAATTATGCAGATAGTAACACAGCGGCATCTTTTTGAGTACAAATTGTCAAAGTTGTCTCTCATTCCCATCAGGTGCAACGAGCCCCGATTGTTGACTAAGAAACAAAGTTGTCACGCTATTTCTAAAAGCACAAATATGAATTTATGGTTGGTCCTTGGAATTATGTATATTGTCACAGCGCATCTATTAATACCAATTTCAAAGTTTTTTCACCACTCCCAGAAGGTGCAGTGAGCCCTTTTCGTTTCGTTGTTTATCATTTTTGCCAAAATTGATAAACAACGAAACGAAGTTCTAACGGCTATTTTGAATGATTTTTTGAAATTATTTTCGAGCATGGTAATTAATGCAGATAGCCACAGCACATCTTTTGATACCAATATCAAAGTTTTCACTCACTCCCAGAAGTTCAGGTGATGCCCTTTCCTTTTTTATTCCTTTTTGCCTAAAAGTGATAAACAACGAAACGAAGTTCTCACGGCTATTTTTTGAATGAATTTTTGATTTATTTTTGATTGAAATTATGCAGATAGTGCACAGCGCTCTTTTGATACAATTTCAAAGTTGTCTCTCACTCCCATCATGTGCAATGAGCCCGGATTTGTTGACTAAGGAACAAAGTTGTTACGGCTATTTTCTGGTAATGATGATGATTTCTTTCAATTGGAAATTAGTAGATTGTCACAGCGCATCTATTGATACCAATTCCAAGTTGTCACTCACTCCCATCAAGTGCAGTGAGCCCGTTTCGTCGTTCCTTGTTTATATCACTTCTTGCACAAAAGTGTATAACAAAACGAAGTTCTCACAGCAATTCTGAAATGAATTTTGAAAGTTGTTTCGATTAATATGCAGATAGTCCAGCGCACAGCGCATCTTTTAATAAACAATTTCCAGAGTTGTCACTCACTCCCATCAGGTGCAAAGAGCCCGGATTGTTGATTAGGAAACAAAGTTGTCACGGCTATTTCTGAATGATTATTATTTATGTTTGAATTGGAATATGTAATATACACGCATCTTTTGATACAATTAGAAAGTTGTCACTCACTCCCAGAAGGTGCAGTGAGCCCGTTTTTTCGTTGTTTATCACTTTTTGCCAAAGTGATAAACCAACCGAAACAAATTCTCACGGCTATTTCGGATGAATTTTGAAATTTATTTCGAATGGTATGTTATGCAGATAGTCAGAGCGCATCTTTTTAATACAAATTTCAGAGTGTCACTCACTCACTTCACTCCCATCAGGTGCAAGGAGCCCGGATTGTTGATTAGGAAACAAAGTTGGTCACGGCTATTCGAATGATTATAAATTTATTTTGATTGGAAATTAATGTGATATTCACAGGCGCAATCTATTGATACCAATTTCAAATTTGTCACTCTCACTCCAGAAGGTCAGTGAGCCTTCCGTGTTTTTATCACTTTTTTGTCAAAAGTGATAACAACGAAACGAAGTTCTCACAGCAATTTCTGAATGAATTTTGAAAGTTGTTTCGATTGTAAATTAATTGCAGATAGTCACAGCGCATCTCTTTTAAATCCAAATTTCAGAGTTGTCACTCAACTCTCATCAGGTTCATGAATCCCCGGAGTTGTTGATTAAGAAACAAAGTTGTCACTGCTATTTTGATGAATTATTAAATTTATTTTGAGTGAAATTAGTAGATATTCACAGGCATCTTTTGATACCAATAGAAATTGTCACTCCACTCCAGCAGTGTCGTGAGCCCGTTTCGTGGTTATCACTTTTTGCCAAAAGGATAACACCAACGAAGTTATCGCGACTATTTCTGAATGAATTTTGAAATGTATTTTGCTTGGAAATTTTGTAGATTGTCACACAGCGCGTCATCTTTGAACCCCAAACTCAAAGTTGTGACTCACTCCCCAGTTGCAGTGAGCCCGTTTCGTTGTTTATCACTTTTTGTGCCAAAAGTGATAACAACGAAACGGAATTTCTCAGGCTATTTTTGAATGCATTTTGAAATTTATTTCCGATTGTAATTATGCGATAGTCACAGCGCATCTTTTGATACAATTTCAAAGTTGTCACTCACTCCCATCAGGTGCAATTACCTGTATGCCCGGATTGTTTGACATAAGGAACAAAGTTGGTTACGGGCTATTTCTGAATGAATTATGAATTTATTTTCATTGAACTTATGTAGATTGTCACAGCGCATCTATTGATACCATTTCAAAATTGTCCCTCTCACCTCCACAGTGAAGTGAGCCTTTCGTTCTTTATCATATCACTTTTTCAAGTGACCAAACACGAACGAAGTTTCTTCTCGGCTATTTTGAATGCATTTTGAAAGGTAGTTTGATTGTAAATTATGCAGATAGTCACAACAGCGCATCTTTTGATACAAATTTCAGAGTTGTCACTCACTCCCATCAGGTTCAATGAGCCCGGATTTTTGATTAAAAATAAGTTTGTCATGGACGCGCTATTCGAATGTTAAATTTAATTTTGATTTGGGAAATTATAGATATTCACAGCGCATCTTGATAACCAATTTCAAAGTTGTCCTCACCTCTCATCCCAGAAGGTGCAGTGAGCCGTTTCCGTTGTTTTATCACTTTTTGCCAAAATTGTATAAACCACGAACGAGTATCCGCGACTAGTTTCTTGATGAATGTTGAAATTTATTTTGGATTGGAAATTAATGTAGATTGTCATAGCTTAGCCATCGGGATACCAAACTCCAAAGTGCCACTCTCACTCCCAAAGGTGCAGTGATCCGTTTCTGTTGTTTATCACTTTTTGCTTAAAGTGATAAACAACGAACGAATTTCTCACGGCTATTTGCTGAATAATTTTTACAGTTATTTCGAATGTAATTATGCAGATAGTCCCTAGCGCATCGTTTAATACAATTACAAAGTTGTCACTCACTCCCATCGGGTGCAATGAGCCCGGATTGTTGATTAAGAAACCAACATTGTCCACGGCTATTTCTTCTGAATGAATTGTTAATTTATTTTGCTTGGAAATTATGAGATAGTCATAGCGCATCATTGAATTCCAATTTCAAAGTTGTTCACTAACTCCTCAGTGGTGGCAGTGACCCGTTTCGTCACGGTCGTTGAATCAACGAAAATAAAACTTCTTTTAAAAAAATTACTCCGATTATGTGGAAAAATAGTTGAAAACAAACATTACAAAGTGCAACATTGATTTTTAGACTCAATAGACCACAGCTTTCAGAATATGTATAGTTTTCAAAATCTCCATAAAGCCAACAAATTACATAAGATACTGACCTAAACGTAAGAATTAGGTGTTGAAAATAACTGTGAATAGACCCACACCACATAAGAAATTAGATTCGCCGTTATGTGATTTTTTAGTGGTATCCGTAGTACTTTGAGTCATTTTTAATTCACAACTTTCAAGGTTTTTGTTATGAGCATTGATTTGGCGTACTTCTTTTTAACCTATGTGTTACCGTGATTGTGAAATTTGAAGATCGACGGGTAGGAGGGAGTAAATATGGGCGACGGGTTGTTTTTTCGCCTTCAGATAAAAATGAAGGATTTGGTGAAGAAATGAGGTCACCTATGATGATTTTGTAGGCTGATCCATTTTACACCCCATCTACACAGTTAAGCTGTTATTTTTTCATTTCCTCATTTTATCTGAATATGGTAACAAATCTATTCTGACCTGTTGCTCACAAGAGTAAATTGCATATCAATTAGTTAATTCAATAATAATCATTGCAAAAAAACAATGGAATTTAATTATATTATTACTTTCAACATTGTAAACATTCAAGAAGTCCCTTTTTTTTAATGAACCTTTGGCTTTGTGGGCCAAGGCAAGAGTAAATATAAAGTGTCTTTAGAACAGTGTTATTTGGGCACTATTGTTTCTAATTTTGTCTAAGGGATCTAAATTGTCCCGTAAGGATATTTATTTGTTTTTATTACATGTTGTAGTAGTAAAATAGCCATGTTTTCCCCTCGGCTTAAAAAGCCTGGGAGCTGTTTTTACATTCGTATAACACTTTAAAAAGGGCGATCGATCGTAGTCCCACAGCTATTTTAAGAATAGTTGCATACCTCGAAAGCATTGTAAAAGTGAGCCATTTACATTTAAAGTGTTTTTATAAAATTTGGCGTGTTTTGGGAAGTGAACATTTAAATGAACTCTTCAATGACACATGTGATTAAAGTCTACAAAACCCTAACACATCAACGAATTTTGACCCGTTTATTGATAACTAAAGAAATTATAAAAAACTACTTGAAAAGTTCGAATGTTTTATCAAATTTGGCATAAGAAAATGTGTATTTTGGAAGTGAACATTGGAGGGGTTTCTGCGCTTCGTCGGGGGGAGGGTGGGACACCCCTCCGTTACCAATCCATAACTCCCTGTTACACTTTTTACATGTAATTGAAACACTTAAAAAAAGAAAAAATGTGTCAAATTTGAATGAAAAATGTTGTTTTCGAAAGCGATCATGGCCGCTCTGCGCCGTCATCCCTCCCCTAAAGAGGGACTGGATCTGCCCTTCCTTACCACGTACATGATTTCTGTTGAAAAGGGAAACATTTTTGTAAAAATCAAAGTGATTTAATTAATTATCGGCTCGACTGCGCTCGGGAGTATACCCTATTTTTTTAACGATGATACTATAATCTGAAAGGCGGGGGGGGGGGAGGGGAGGGGGTTAGCGTGACCATGAGTCCTCATATATAATGCCCCTCCCGCCAAGATTGAGTAAAACGAAGGTTCCTCAAACGGCTCTCACGGAATTATGACATGAAATTTTATTTTGATTGTAAATTATTAGATAATGCATCTTTTGATAGCATTTCAAAGTTTGTCCCTCAACTCCCTCAAGGCAATGAGCCTGTCCTGTTGAGTATCCCTATGTTGGTTATTATTTTAAAACGAAATGAAATTATTATGTTATAATTACTTCACGGATTCTAAAATTTAATTTTAATGTTAATCTAACCGATAGTCACAGAGATAATTTTTTACCAGTTGAAAGTCGCAACATTCGGGGTGAATTAATAAACTCAGTTCAAGGTACATAACAGTGTGAGTCAAAAAAAATTTTTTTATTTTTTTAGAATAAAAATATTAAAATAGTTAAAATGGTTCTGCTCAATGTTTGCTATGGTTAAAAGAAGGATAACAGGCTTTCAAGAAAACGTTTATTTGTGTGTCATTTGGACTTTGGAGGAAAAGTTAAACGCCTATTTGCTGATAAGACTTAAAATCCTGGTTGGTCCATTTTTCCAAATAAGAAATTCAAGTAGCTGGTGTAAGACCACATTTTACTTTGGTCACAAGATTTCATGGTTTCACCACAACGAAACGTGGGAGCAAAAGTGAAAACCATATAAGTTTTGTAGTCAGCTTGAAAAACAGTGGGATATTGAATTTTAAGTTTTAATTCCGATTTATTTACAGAAAACTTCAGCTTTTAGTTTCTTCGTGCCAGTTATGTACGCTGCATTATACTGTATTTTGTGCAAAATATTACCTTACGATGTAAAAACTAAATATCTCAGCAGTTTCTTATGTTCCTTGAACTGACACCTTGATAGGGGTGATTTTTCATTAACTGACTCTTTATTGAATTGAACAATGGTAATTTAATTTTTTAAGATATTTCACCACTTATGATTATGTTCAACATAGACCATTTTATAAACCTGATTTTTTTGTCGAAAAGAACATCGATACCATCTGAAATTGCATGTGTGAATTGTCTTTGCATAATGTGTTATGGTATACGTCGGCGTCAGTCTCTCCGCATTGTATGGCTAAAATCGCCCAAACTGAATTGTTTAGGTCTCTCCGCAAATTGACATAGTTTCTGACCAAGAAGTCCCGAAAGACACCAAATAAATAAACATCTTCTGATAGCCTGTTATCTCTGTAACAACCAAAGCAAACATGAAGCCAAAATAACGTTTTATCCTTTGAAGAAAAAATCTTTCTTCCGGAATGTAGGGTTTTTATAATTGACTCACACTGTATTATGGGAGGTCTTCACAGCACTCACTCCCACACATCCATAATGTGCAGTGACCATTAACTAATGAGGATTTTGAATAGTCCATTTTTGTCATGCTTACCAATAATTAATCGTCTAAATATCCGTAGGGGCAGTCCAAGTTAGCTTGTCGGTAGTGGCATCAGACTCCGGATCACAACGTGGTGGTTCGAATCCCAGTCAGCGGGGCCTCATTTATTTTCACGTGATTGATTGAAAATAGTTGAAATTCTCCCCCTTGGGACAAGGAACTACCTGATGATTGTCTCGGTTACCCATACGACATTCGGGGAGCTGATCCTGTTGCGATTGGTTTAGTTTAGATTTTTTGCCGATTAGGGTTCTGTGCCTTTTAGCTGCAATCCCTGGATGATCTAAATGGTTTATGGAGTGTCTTCGGCCACTGGTCCGCAGCGAATATCTTTCAGACTGTAATCCCCTTTTTTCAGCGAGATAAGTTGCATTTTCTAGAAACAATAGGTTGTGTTTGGCAGCATTTTGTCACAAATACCAATATCAATATACTTTATCATAAATGATAAACTAATACAAAATATCAATTTTTTATTTGTATTGAAAAGTCCTGGATGTGCCCTTGTATTCAAGGGTTGATATGATGCGTGAACAGGGACTTACAAATGCGAACCCTAAAGTATTTAACTGACTAAAAAACATACCCTAAACTAGTAATTTTGTCTATTTTTGCTACACTACAGAAGTATTTTTATTATATCACGTTTTTGTCTACCCTAAACAATGTACAGGGCCTGTACGCGGGATTGGGGTGCCGAATCGCAACCCCCAAACTTCTACCAAGGGCAAAAGTCCATTTTTGCTGAAATTGTTTTGATAAGGTCCAAAATCACTTTTTGTTGATAAAATGTTCAAAAAGTCCCCAAAAAGGACCATTTAAGGGGGTTAGGTCACGTTTTCCAAAAAAGCCAACACTTTTTCGAAAAAATTCCACTTTTTCGAAGTCCTGCACCCCCCCCCCCCCCCCCCCCAAAAAAAATAAATCCTGCTTATGGCCCTGCAAGTAAGCATTGTGTTTTAATATACCTTTTATTATCTTGCTTTCTTTACAATTTGTTGATCTTTTTGATTTCTGTTTAATATGAGTATTTTCATTGTTTGAAAAAACACCTTTTTTTTCCCCATTTGCTGTTTTGGACAACCCTAGCAATGTACGCGCTTACATCGCCTGTTGGAACAAAAAGATCCCTTTTTACGCGTTTTCTTGTCAACGCATCATATCCACCTCTGAATACCAGTGGCCCCCGGGAAATTATGCTCAACAGTATTTTTATCATTTAACCCTCGTCCTCAAGCTTTTTTTTTTATGCAACACGTTAGCAGGGGGGGGGTTCTAGTACCACACCACTTCGGGAAATCCCCATGTGAAGTGATTAAGCTGAGAATCTTTTTTTTGGTACAAAGAATGCAAACTTTCTGTTTACTTTAGGATGCCAATGCTAAATTCAGCCTATTTTTTATACGGAAATAAGCAAAACAAAACCACCTTTTGTTTTCACTTAAGGTAAGAAATCCTCAGGGTTATCTATATAAATTACTACATAGGAACCAATATATGGATGCCCAAAATTATCGTTGCCACCTTTAATTAAACGCAAGCTTCACACCCAAGATAGTAAGAAAACTGGAAGGGGTTATCCATTTATTAGAACCAATGTGCCACAAAAGATGGATTTACCATTACACAGACCAATTGATGGTATAACAACTTTAGAGCTGCACGCAAGCGTCTTTGACATTGTCTGTTTATTGAGGTTAACTGATCACAGTCATGTGTTTGGCTCAGAATGGGTACAATGTGAAGATTAAATTTATTTTGTTTGAGTGCTTCACAAGTTGAGACTATGCTACTTATAATTGAAATGAGAAGCAACCACATCCTTGCATAAAAGTACAACACCACAGAGAAGCTGCTAATTTTTGTCTAATAATGCGACAAAATGGAATGACCCCAGAAGGTGTTTTGAAATATCCCACAATCCACCAGTTTTGGGAAAGTTCACATCAATAGGCGTCATGTGGTCACATAAAAATCTTGTTAATGGCACGTTACTGTACAACACTGACCTTTATGCCATTTTAGCCCACAAAAGCGTTAGTACTTAGGGATTTTTTGCATGATTATGAAAAGGGTTATGGGTCTTCCACTTTTGGAACAATTTTTATCCTAAGTACTGACAGGTGGTTAGTACAGTACGGTATATAGGCACATTTCTATGCATAATAGGATTGATTCAAAAAACACCCTATGGAAATGAACCCCATGATTAGAATGAAATCACAGTTGGTAATTTTTGCAGAGTTTGATTGCAAGCAAGATTTTAACCTAAAGACCTATTTTGTGAGAAAATCAACATTAAAGCCAATATCATTTTTTTTTTTTTGTGATCTATCTGAAAGAGTCGAAATACTTGAAATTCAACGGAATATCTAAAGGTGAGGATGTCTCTAGGATTTCATGTC